>CAUYLZ010046984.1:0-49107 GCA_963573645.1 Pithecia hirsuta
CTGACAAATGAGCTTCCAGTTCTCTCTCAAGGAATTCTTCAAAAACCAAAGGAGGTCCTACTCAGTCAGCCTGCTCTTTCTACTCAGTGGACTCCTTTGTGAGACTGTGCTGTGAATGAGTTCTCAGGCTGGTGATAAAACTTGGTCTTCAATTCTTGTGTAGCTCTGTAAGTCCAAGTAGGCACTACTCATATCCTTATAACATTATGTGTCATTGGGTTGTTTGTTAACGTTTGCTTACATACGGGCCCCAAGCATTAGCAAACATGTAGTTTATTCATTTATTTATTAACTCAGTGCATATTTATTGAACCTGCTTTAAATAGATTTCAGGCCACTTTGCTAAACATAATCCCATCACTTTCTTTGCAGACCATACAGGGGAAAATGCACAAGTAACAGGAATCATCATTTAGTGTAATCATTGCAATGACGGAGCAAGTTTGAGAGATACGAGAACATCTGGGAAGAGCATGTGTCCAAGATTGAGAGAGTGAAAATGCAGTAAGGAGAAATTTGATTAATGTAGTCTTATACTATAGTTTGAACTCAGATAGCATGATGCCTCCAGATTTTTTTTTCCTTTTTTTTTTCCCCTTAGGATTGTCTTGGCTATGTGGGCTCTCTTTAGTTTCATATGAAGTGTAATGTACTCTTCTCCAATTCTGTGAGGAAAGTCAGTGGGAGCTTGATGAGGACAGCATTGAAACAATTAATTACTTTGGGCAATACAACGGTTTCACTATATTGATTCTTCCTAACTATGAACATGGAATGTTTTTCAATTTGTTTGTGTCCTCTCTTATTTCCTTGAGCAATGGTTTGTAGTTCTCCTTGAAGAAGTACTTCACATCCCTTGCTAGTTGTATTCCTAGGTATTTTATTCTCTTTGTAGCAGTTGCAAATGAGAGTTCACTCATGATTTGGCTCTCTGTTATTGGTGTGTAGGAATGAATCCTGAGATGTTGCTGAAGTTGCTAATTAGGTTAAGGAGATTTTGGGCTGCGACATTGGGGTCTCCTAAATATACAATCATGTCATCTGGAAATAGAGACAAGTTGACTCTCTTTTCTTAATTGAATACCTTTTATTTATTTTTCTTGCCTGATTGCCCTGGCTAGTCCTTCCAATACTATGTTGAATAGGTGTGCTGAGAGAGGGCATTCTTATCTTGCACAAGTTTTCAAAGAGAAATGCTTCCATTTTTTTGCCCATTCAGTATGATAGTGACTGTAGGCTTGTTGAAAATAGCTTTTACTATTTTGAGATACATTCCATCAATACCTGGTTTACTCAGATTTTTTAGCATAAAGGGCTGTTGGATTTTGTCGAAGTCCTTCTCTGCGTCTATTGAGGTAATCATGTGGTTTGTCACTGGTTCTGTTTATGTGATGGATTACATTTATTGATTTGCATATGTTGAACCAGCATTGCATTCCAGGGATGAAGCCAACTTGATTGTGACAGATAAGCTTTTTGATGTGCTGTTGGATTCTATGTATTTCCTAAATTTGAATGTTGGCCTGCCTTGCTAGGTTGGACAATACCCTGAAGAGTATTTTTCAGCCAAGGCTACAGCAATCAAAACAGCATGGTACTGGTACCAAAACAGAGATATAGACCATGGAACAGAACAGAGATCTCAGAAATAATGCCACACATCTATGACTATCTGTTCTTTGACAAACCTAACAAAAAAAAGCAACGGGGAAAGGATTCACTATTTAATAAATGATGTTGGGTAAACTGGCTAGCCATATGCAGAAAGTTGAAACTGGATCACTTCCTTACACCCTATACAAAAATTAAGTCCAGATGGGTGAAAAATTTAAACATAAGACCTAACACCATAAAACCCTAGAAGAAAACCTAGGAAATACCATTCAAGACATAGGTATAGGCAAGGACCTCATGACTATAGCACCAAAAGCAATGGCAAAAAAAAGCCAAAATAGACAAATGGAATGTAATTTAAACTTAAAAGCATCTGCACAGTAAGAGAAACTATCATTAGAGTCGACCAGAAACCAACAAAATGGAAAAACTGTTTTACAATCTACCTAGCTGACAAGGGCTAATATCCAGAATACACAAATAAATTTACAAGAAATAGGCAAAAGATATTAACACAACAGTTTTGATGTCAACAAACATATATATATATATATATATATATATATAAAACCTCATCATCACAGTCATTAAAGAATGCCAATCAAAACCACATTGAGATATCATCTCATGCCAGCAAGAATAGTGATCATTAAAAAATCAGGAGACAATGGATGCTGCAGAGCAAGTGAAGAAATACGAATGCTTTTACAATGATGGTGGGAGTGTAAATTAGTTTAAGCATTGTGAAAGATAGTGTGGCAATTCCTCAAGGATCTACAAATAGAAATATCATTTGACCCAGCAATCCCCTTGCTGGGTATACATCCAAAGGAGTACAAATCATTCTCACATAAAGAGTCATGAACCTATGTGTTTATTGCAGTGCTCTTCATAATAGCAAAGACTTGGAACCAACCGAAATACCCATGAATGATAGACTGCATAAAGAAAATGTCACACATAGACACCATGGAATACTATGCAGCCATAAAAAAGGATGAGTTCATGTCCTTTGCAGGGACTTGGATGAAACTGGGAATCATCATTCTCAGTAAACTGACACAAGAACAGAAAACCAAACACTGTATGTTCTCACTTACAAGTGGTGGTTGAACAAGAAGAACACATGGACACAGGGAGAAGGCCATCTCACACCAGGACCTGTCAGGAGGTGGGCACCTAGGGGAGGCATAGCTGGGGGTGAGGGTATAGAGGAGGGCTAACATTAGGAGAATATCTAATGTAGGTGACAGGTGATGGAAGCAGCTAACCACCACAGCACGTATTTAAGTATGTAAAATGCCTACGTATTTTTTACATGTACCTCAGAACTTAAAAGATAATGAAAAATAGCAATAGATGCAAGAGGTTAAAAAAAAAGGAAAAGAAATCTGATAAGTCAGTAAATGGACAAATTGCTCAAGGAGGGTCATTTCATTTAGAAAGAGGAGCATGCTCAAGGCTGAAGTCTAGAGCCTGACATTAATATCAATTCTGTTAGCTAAGTGTTAAAGAATCCAAATGACAGTGAATTTGAAGTCTGAAGAATCTGAGGTATAGTCACTGTATGGTCATGATAATTGCAGGGCACATACTTCAGTCATCAGTTTAGCTAGAGAAAATATTGACATATGTTCTGTAATAAAAGCTGCAAAACTCAGACAGGACAAGTATTTAGCTAAAGGGGATTTGACCTTTCTTAAGAGATATGAAGCAAAAGTGAACAGCATAACCCATAGACTAAATCTGTCACACTTCTGTTTGTTTTTGTCAAAGAGTTTAATGGGACACAAATACACCCATTTATTTACATGTTGTCTGCATGTGCTTTCACACTACAAAAGTTGAGTAGTTGCAAGAGTACATGTGACCTGCAAACTCTACAATATATACTATCTTACCCATTATCTAAAAAAATTTTCTGTCCTGTAATGTAAAGGAAAACTTCATGATGTCAATGTGGGGATCTTGTAGTTACCATATAGACATGAATGGAATGGTATAGAAGTTCCATGTTATACAGCAATTGGAATTTAGCCATGAAATTTTTTCAGATGCAGTTTTCTGGGATCTATCCAGGCTTCCAGTGACTCAGAAAATTTGTGTTTTAGTGACAGTAGAGGTGATATTGATGGCAAAAATTTTGTATATGTATATATCTCTGAAACAGAAAATTGGACTTGAAATACTTCTTAATTTAAATATAGACAGATAATCCTTTCTGCCATTAAAACTAATTAAGAAAAAAATGATAAAAGCGTGTTTTTAAGACCATGATCTATATGGCTTATGCAAGATAACCTTCTGAAGTCATCTCCAAGATAAAATACTTACAAAGTATTTCTGTATTCAATTTAATTAAAGGGTGTGCCACAAGGAATTATTAATGTGTAGATCTTTAAAATCAAATCATTTAAACAAAACCCTATTAACCCAGTGACCAAAACACACAACCAATCAAAAGATGAATAAATATACACAATTATACGCTACCACTACTAGATGATGATTATGATGATGGTTATGATGGTGATGATGAGGATGGTGATAATGGTTATGGTGATATGATGGTGATGGTGGTGGTGATGATGGTGATGATGAAGGTGATGATGGTGATGGTGTTGATGGTAGTTTATGAGGATGGTGAAAGTGATGATGGTGGTAATGAGGATGGTGAAGGTGGTGGTAATATGATGAGGGTGACAGTGATGAGGATGGAAGATGATGATGACCTGATGGTGCTCATGGTGATGATGGTGGTGATGGTCATGATGATAGCAATGAAGATAACAAGTATTGTGATGACCAGTTACGGTGATGATAATAATGATTGTGGTGATGATCTGTTTTTATGTTTCAATCTCTGTTGCTCACTCAGATTCCACACAAGCAGAATCATCTTAGAGACATTTTGAACTTACGTTGTTCAAAATTCAGCTGTTGCTTTTGACAGAATGAATTACCATCTTTCCCAATTTTTACTGTCTTAGGAGAACTCACACCATCCCCATATCATTAAGCAAGCTAAATGTAGTAGCTGCTGATCCACGTGTCTGAATGATTGCCTTAAGGAATTGGGGATCTACAGTGAACAACAGTGCTGCACTGGGGCAAGGATGCATAAAGGAGGGATGAGTCAAAATTGTTGGTGGAAGAAAGAGCAGCCAACTCTATCTGGAGCTCTCAGAGGGTTTATTGGTGGTGGAGATATTTCGAATGGCATTTTGAAGACTTGGAATAATGTTATCAGGCAGAACAGAGATTCTTAACTAAGAGCAATTTTGGATGCACTGTATTGGACAGGCTCCACTCCACATAGTAATCTGTCCCATAATGTGAACAGTACTGAGGTAGAGAAAACAAGAGGTAGACTTCTAAAGAAGAAGAGAATGTGAGAAAACTGTTATGCTTGGGGAACACTGCGGAATGCGTAGCCATTGATCAAATGTCTGTGCAGACAGATTGGTACCAAATTGCAGTGGAGCGCCAATGGGATAGTGAAAAGGAACAGATCCTACAATGCACAGTTCTTGGCCATTCTGAAGAGCTACAAAGTGACAGAAGGTGGTGTGCATGTGTTATCTAATTGATTTTGTTTGGGAATTATCATGTTGACAGCCGGAATCTTATGCAGGAATATTTTTTAAGCAGCCAAGTGACAGGCTCTGATTTCCATTTTGAGATTAATGACTCAGACTGCCAGTTATTTGTTAACTTGCTTTATTTGGCCTAAGCAGACATCTAGTGGGTGTAATTTGATTTATTCTGCAGAGCAGTGATTGGTCTCTACGTTATCTTGTCAAACTGCCTGTATTTCTCACCACCAAAGACATTTATTTAGCCATCTCAATTCCCAGAGCCATCAAATAAGTGAGAATGGATTAGATATGGAACAAGTTGACCATTGGAATAGTTTATCATATCATTACCATGCCATGATAATCTCTCAAGACATGGAACACTAAAAGAAAGGGAGAGTAATATATACAGTGGAGTTAGGAGAACTTTGTCTCAAACTCTTTCTTTTTAATGCATGAATAAGTCTATTGTTACATAAAGTTTAGCTGGTTTGGTTCTGCTTTCTAAGTTATGTTGCAAGATATTTTTTTTATCAGTATTCTGTGAAGTTGACTGGCTTGTTAGGAGTATCCATAGTCATATTTAAACATAAAATACATCCTTTTCATCTTATGTAGAAAAACATCTATTTGCTATTGCTTGGAAAGTAAAGCAGAATTGAGCTGTAGCCATTAAAGAATGACAAACACGCAAGAGTTTCTTCCATTGTGCCATAAATATAGTGAGAATAAAGCATCAAAAATAAATGTTTCACTTATTTTATATACAGTTGGCATAAAAATCTCTACATATATGAATACTATAAAGAGTGCACCATAAAAAGAAAACTTTTCATAGCTCTTACTAAAATTAATCAGTTGTCATTACTATGGGATTTGGAATACATTTTACATGTTCTTGGGTAGATTCAGGAGCCAAACAATAATGCCTGATTGATTAAAGCTGGCTGTAATTTTCTGCTTTTAACACAATGGCCTCTCGCCAAATATAGTCAAAATAAACAACATTTGATTTGTTACTTTACATTGGTTTCTTGTATCCTGCTGGAAAATATCTATGATTTACAGATATATTTTTTTTTGGCACAATTAGCATCATTGTTGCCAGTTTTATAGAAGAGGCAGGAAAGTGGGCCTGCAGTAATTTATTATGAATGTATGAAATGATTAATGCTGCTAGTTAGACAGTTTTAACAGAAAAATATTAAAGTGTACAGTATTACAAATAAAAGAGGCCAGGTGTTTGGTTGCTCACACCTGTAATCTCAGCACTTGGGAGGCTGAGGCAGTTGGATCGTGAGGTCAGGAGTTCAAGATCAGGCTGACCAATATGGTGAAACCTTATCTCTATCAAAAATACAAAAACTGGCTGGGCGCGGTGGCTCATGCCTGTAACCCCAGCACTTTGGGAGGCCGAGGCGGGCGGATCACGAGGTCAAGAGATCGAGACCATCCTGGCCAACATGGTGAAACCTGGTCTCTACTAAAAGTACAAAAATTAGCTGGGCATGGTGTGCGTGCCTGTAGTCCCAGCTACTCGGGAGGCTGAGGCAGGAGAATTGCTTGAAACCGGAAAACGGAAGTCGCAGTGAGCTGGGATCGCGCCACTGCAGCCTACCCTGGCGATAGAGCGAGACTCTGTCTCAAAAAAAAAAAAAAAAGAAATTCAGCCTTAGGTTTCTCCTAAGTCCTCTGTCACTTCGCAAGAAGCATGAGGAGGCACAACTACTCCACATCTACATGGCTCACACCTTGACTGCATTCCTAGGGCTCTGCCATGTCCCAGACTCTGTGGCTGACACTGGTGATGTGGTCAGGGTCATACGGCAATTTTAAAAGGGTGAAGTCTGCCAACACTGGAGTGAACTTGGAATCAGATTCCTTCCCAGAGCCTCCAGGTAAGAGCCCAGCCAACACCTGGACACAGGGAGCAGAAAATGCACCTGGGCTCATAAGGGCTTCTGATGTACAAAACCGTGAGCTGCTAAATGCGCATAGTTTAAACAGCTATCTTTGTAGTCTTTTGCAGCAATGGAAATCCGATACAGTGGAACTACCAGGATGAAGAGGTAACACAGAATTCCACAGTTCCTTCCTTAGGCTCAGATTATTTTCTCGGCCAGATGATGAAAGAGTGGTGGTCTTTTCTTCAGGCCATCAGTGTCTCCATCGTTCACGTCCACTGTGTTTCTCACCTTTTACAGCATGCAGACAGTTGACAACTGGAGCCACAGAACTGGAAAGAGTTCTCTCAGGCTCAGGCCTGAGTTTTAGATCAGAGGTTCTCAACGCTGCCTGCATGTTAGAATCACCTGAGTAGCTGTCCTAGGTGATTCTGTGGCTACAACAAAGAACCGCAGGCACGGTGGCTTATAAACAACACAAAGTTCTTCTTCGCAGTTCTGGAGGCTGGACAGTCCAAGGTCAAGGCAGGTTTGGTGTCTGGTGAGGGCCCATTTCCTGGTTCATAGGTGATACCTTCTCACTGTGTCCTCGCATGGTGGGAGGGGCAAAGCAGCTGTGAGGTTTCTTGGATAAGTGCTCTCACCCCAGGAGGGGACCAAATCACCTCCCTAAGACCTCATTGCCTAACACCCTCACATTGGTGATTAGGTTTCAACATACCAATCTGGGGTTAGGATAAGAGGAACATAAAACACTCAGAACACAGCAGCAGCTTTTTAGAAACCCTGGTGCCTGGGGCCCTCCACATTAGAATTTGATTCTTTAGATCCAGGGTTAGGCCCAGACACAAGTATTTTTAAAAGCTCTCTAGGTGGTTCCAATGCACAGTCCACATTGAGAACCATGCCTGGGGTGCAGAATTCTAAGATGCCCCTATGACTTCTACTCCCTGGTGTCAACCTGACATTATTCCCATGATTACATATGGCAAAGGGATTTTACACATGTGATTAGCTGATTATTGAACTGATCCAAAGGGAGGGATAAGATCGGGTGGGCCTAATCTAATCACACTGGATGTTTAAAGGGAGAAAAGTTCTCTCCAACTGGTGGAAGAGGAAGTCTGAGATTGGAAGCACGAGCACAAGGGCACTGCCACACGGAATAAGCCTCGATCTAGGAGGCGAGCACGACCCTGGCCAACAGCCAGAGGGTAAAGGGGAACCGCGGTCTTACAATGGTAAAAAGCTTATCAGCCCCTGCATGAGTGTGGATGCAGGCTCTCTCCAGAGCCTCTGGGTAAGGGCGCTGCTCAGCTGATGCCCTGACTGCAGCCTCAAGGGATCCTCGGTGGACAGCCTCCTCAGCTGCACTTCTGACCTGCTGGGAGCTAATGAACATGTGATGTTTACGTCACTAAGTCTGTGATGATTTGTTAAACAGTGAAAGAAAACTAATGCAATGATTTAGATGAAAGCAATAAAAGTACTTGGCCATTTCTAGCCAAACTGTTTTCAAAGTTATATTTTCTGTAAGAGTGAACTTTGCTGTCACTTTACATCTTTTCCTTTCTGCTACGATACTGCTGTAATATTCTAAATTGACATGAAACCAGAGGACTTTAAAATTCTTAAACTTGGCCCATCACAACTTCCTAAGAATTATGGATTCCAGCTTTGGAGATGCAGGTGAGACGTACGGACTCCCTACCCATGCCCTTGCCTGACTCACCAGTATTGGCCAAAAGCCCAAGGAGCACAGCCAAGGTGCCACCCATGAAGGGGTGAGGCAGCTATACCTCTTGATGCTTCTTAGGAGGTGACAGAGGATGCAGGAGAGACTTAGAGCTGAATTACACACATTCATCAGACTGACTTTTAGCCCAAGATCCCCCAGCTGAGGGAAGGCAGAAGGGAAAGCAAACTGAGCATCCTTGGCCTGGCCGAGGTCTGAGGGCATCAGGACAGGGAGAGAGGACAAAGGATTCGGTGGCACCACACTTGCAGTTGTCAACCTCACAACTGCAGAGCAGCCCAGGTGGCAATTTCTGGCCATGACTAGGACCTCAGCGAGGACTAATGCTTTAGTGCTAGAAAGTCTCTGTTTCCTGCTGGCCATCCGCTAGGGCCCCTTCTTGGCTCCTTCTCATGTGCTCCTCCCTTTTCAAGCCACCAAGAACATGCAGAATCTTTCTCATGCTTTGAATTTCCCTACTTCTGCCACAAGCCAGAGACATCACTTGGCTTTTACGGGGCTCTGTGATCAGGTGGGGCACATCCAGACCATCTCCGTGTGTCATATAAAGGGGAGGACATTAGACAAGGGAGAGTCATGGGGTCCTCCTTAGAATTCTGCCTGTCACATTCACCCTCTTGGCTTTTTGTCCTTTTAGAATTCTCACTGGTAATTACATTAGAGATAGAGACTTTTTTATCATAACACAAAACTAGAAGCTCTAAGTAGATTTTTAGATCAAAGAAGGGAGGTGTAGGGATTCCCTGGGTCAGGGCGGTCCTTGGCTTGGAAAACAGCTAACAGGCATTAGGAGCATGAAATCTGAGGACTGCGAGTAGTTTGCAGGGCCTTTCTGGGAGTGACTTATTCCAAAAAGACCTCAGGATGTCTAAGTTGAGCAGAATGTATGAAAGGGTCTCCCAGGAGCATCATTTTGAGCTCAGTGAGGGCTTCACTTCACAGTGAGGGCAGACTCACATTCTTTCATTGGGTCTTAATCCTGAGTCACTTGAGAAAGTTAGGCAGCTTGGCCCAGGGCTCTGCAGGTGGGTCTGGCTGCGATGCTCACTTCCCAGTGCTGCTGACCTAGGGCAGCCACCGTGCATCACTTCACCTCCTATTGGCACAGTCACTACAGTGAGGACTTCCTTACTCTGATCCTCCAAGCCTAGTCCTTGATGGGAAATAAACCTTCGTGCAGACACCAAGGCCCTTCAGGGGAGCAGAACAAGTGCTGGAATGTCACCTCCGTGATCACTATATATAAATTGTACCATTCACCCAACATTCCCAAACCTCCTTCCCCGATTTATTTCTCTCCACAGCAATACCCCCTTCAAATATGGCACGTTACCTTTTTCTTTCAGTTAACTGCCAGACCCCATGAGAATGTACATTCCATGAGAGCAGGGACTTTTGCTGTGTAATCCCCAGCACCTGCAATTACCTAGAGCTGAACAGGTCCCTCAAGAAAAATTCAAACTATACATCTACCTTTTACCACATACAAAAGTTAATTAAGATGAATTAAAGATTTAAATGTAAGACCTCAAACTATTAAAAATCCTAAAAGAAAAACCTAGGAAATACCCTTCTTGACATCTGTCTTGGCAAAGAAATTTTGGCTAAGTCCCCCAAAACAACTGTAGCAAAAACAAAAATTGACAATTGGAACCTAATTAAAGAGCTTCTGCACAGCAAAAGAAACTATGAACAGAGTAAATAGACAACTTATAGAATGGGAGAAGATATTCACAAACTATGTATCTAATATTCAGAATCTATAAGGAACTTAAACAGATCAACAAGCAAAAAACAACCCCATTAAAAAATGGGCAAAGGACATGAACAAACACTTCTCAAAAGGAGACAGCCAAGTGCCCAATGAACATATGAAAAAATGCTAATCATCACTCATCCATCAGAGAAATGCAAATCAAAACCACAATGAGATGCCTTCTCACATCAGTCAGATGTGAGAAGTTGAAAAGTAACAGTTGAAAAGTAACAGATGCTGGTGAGGCTGTGGAGAAAAGGGAACACTTATACACTGTTGGTGGGAATGTAAATTAGTTCAGCCAGTGTGGAAAGCAGTTTGGAGATTTCTCAAAGATCTTTAAACAGTGCTACCATTAAACCCAGCAATCTCATTACTGGGTAAAAATAAATCATTGTACCAAAAAGATACATGCACTTGTATGTTCATTCCAACACAAGTCACGATAGCAAAGATATGGAATGAATCTAAATACCCATCAATGATAAACTGGATAAAAAAAAAATGTACATATACACCATGCAATACTATACAGCCATAAAAAAGAAGGAAACCATGTCCTTTGCAGCAAGATAGATGCAGCTGGAGGCCATTATCTTAAGCAGACTAAAAACCAAATACCGCATGTCCTCACTTATAAATGGGTGCTAAACATCAAGTACAACTGGGAACAACAGACACTGGGGACTCCAAAAAGGGTGAGGGAGGGTGGGGGGAAAGGCCTGAAAAGCTAACCATTGGGTACTATTCTCAGTACTTGAGTGATGGGATCAATTGTACCCCAAGCCTCAGCATCACACAATATACCAATGTAACAAACCTGTACATGTACCCCTGAATCTAAAATAAAAGGTGAAATACATATATATATGTGCATGGCTACTGGTTTTCAAAAGGACTGTGAACCATTTGACTTTTACCCGTTCTTTTTTTTTCTTTTTTTCTTTTAAAAAAAACAAGACAGGGTTTCACCATGTTGGCCAGGCTGGTCTTGAACTCCTGACCTCAGGTGATCCGCCTACCTCGGCCTCCCAAAGTGCTGAGATTACAGGCATGAGCCACCATGCCCAGCCTCACCTGTTCTTTTTGGCTTCCTAATTCTGAGAGAACAAGCCTATGAGGCATCTTAGACAAACAGGTCTAGACACAGAATATTTGGTGAAGAGTAAATAAAGCAGACACATATTTATATTTATAATCTTACAGAGATTTAACAATGAATGAAAGTTACTCCAGGTAAAATGAGTTTTGGGTTTCATCAAACGTAAAATGTTATGAAAACTAATCCAAGATGTTCACAAAAACAAAAAAATCACTCTAGCATGAAATATTATTCTTATGATCATGACTAGAAACATCTCATTTTCTGTCTCTTCACTGCAATCTCATTACAACAAGGTTACATCATAAAAGGCCACTCCTTCTGAAAATGTGTATTGCCTTTTCATATCTACTCTGGCAGCTGCCTTGGTTCATTTCTGTCAGGTAGGGGACAGAAATGGACATCAGTTGGCATCTGTGGCGTCATTTTTTTTTTTTTGAGCCAGACTCTCACTCTGTTGCCCAGGCTGGAGTGCAGTGGCACAATCTCAGCTCGCTGCAACCTCTGCCTCCCAGGTGCAAGCAATTCTCTTGCCTCAGCCTCACAAGTAGCTGGGATTACAGGCATGCATCACCATGCCTGGCTAATTTTTGTATTTTTAAAAATAGAAACAGGTTTTTGTCATGTTGGCCAGGCTGGTCTTGAACTCCTGACCTCAGGTAACCCACTCGCCTCAGCCTCCCAAAGTGCTGGGATTATAGGCGTAAGCCACTGCCCCTGGCCAGTGGTATCATTCTTGGATGACTGCTGTTTTTAACTGTTTTCTTCAATTTCCCATTACCATTCCTATCTCCTTTATGCTAAACCTCCTGCTGGCAGCCGCCTCCCTCTGGCTTCTTCTTCTTTCCCATGTCCTAGGCAGCATGGCTGACGGGCTAGGGAGGCTGTAATCGAAGGGCCTTCCTTTGTGGTATGGCTCAGCCTCAGAGCAGGACAGATGCAGAGTGGACAGGATAGCAGGAAGAACAAATAGGGGTCCAAGACAAGTTTATACACTGGGGTCAGTAACATGACAGATTTTTCTACTTCTTCCCTCCCTTCCCTTCCCCTCTCTTTCCCTTCCCTTTTTTTTTTTTTTTTTTGAGACAGGATCTCCCTCTGTCACCCAGGCTGGAGTGCAGTGGAGCTATCTATCACAGCTCATGGCAGCCTTAAAACTCCTGGGTTCAAGTAATCCTCCTGCCTCAGCCTCTCAAAGTCCTGGGATTCTCACTATTGATAGGACAGAGACTCCCAGTCCTGCTAATTTACTATCTGGGCTGCATCGTGGCTGTGACTGGGTTTTTCTTTCCAGCTTCTTTCTCGCCCCACCTCCCCAAAAAGCTTGAGACTGGGGAGGGAGTGTTGTGGTGCTAGAATCTTCAGAAGGTTTAGCAAAATGTTGAAGAATGCTGGTGATTACTGAGACTCTATTTCCAAAACAAACAAACTATCATTGATTTTAAAGAGGGTTTCTATTTAGTGTGAAAGATATAACAATAAAGCTTTTACAGGAAAACATAGGGCAATATGTTTATGATCCAGGAATAAGCAATTTCTTATATAAAATACAAAAAGCACTAACCATTAGAGAAAAGATTGATAAATTAGACTTAATTAAGAACCTTGTTCATCAAAAGAAGAAAATTTAAGGTACATTGGGAAAAGGTATTCACAAAGGACTTATATGAAGAATACATAAATAACTCTTAAAAGCAATAAGGAAGAGAATGACATCTGATTCTTAAAATGAGCAAAGGTTCACATCCTGCCAACAGAGCCAATAAATCCACCCCCAACAACAAACAAAGTGGGCAAAACATCTGAGCAGGTGCATCCCCGAAGGGACTATCCACATGGCCAATTCGCATATGAAAAGCTGCTCAGTCTCCACTGCCAAAAGAAAACCACAATGAGACACTACTGCACATTACCCACATGAGCTCCAGTAAAAAGGCTGATGCTACCAAGTGTTGATGAAAATGCACAGACATCAACCTCTCATAAATTGCTGAAAAGACACAAATTCTACAAATATTTCAGTCATCTATTTGGCATGATCCTAGAATCTATGCATGCCCTACAGCCCAGGAATTCCATTCCTAAGTATGTATCCGGTAGTAATAAGCACATATGTGTTTCAAGAAACATGCACGAGAACACAACAGCACTATTCACCTTAGCCCCGAACTGGACATGACTCAACTGTCCATCAATAACAGAATGGACAATTAAATAATGGTATAACCCTACAATGGGTTACTAAATGGTGAAGAAAATGAACAAACTAGAGTACAGGTGACAACGTGAATAAATCTTACTGATTCAATACTGTGTTAAAAAAAAAGCTAGATGCAAACATTACATAGTTTTTAAAGTTCCATTTGTAATAAAATTCAAATGCAAGCAATACTAACATAATATTTAGGGCTGCATACTTTAGTTAAAATCCATAAGAAGAAGAATTGAGGACAATGGTTATCTTAGTAGTGAGGGGTAATACTGAGGGCTGCATCCTCTATTTACTTTTCTATCTAGTTGAATAGAAAGATGATAATTACACACATACTGGCCCACCAAGCACAGGCGCACACAGAACATGTACTAGTACAGGACTACTACTGCCCAGGGCTGGTTGGAAGTTGGCTGACATTGTCCCTTACCATGTAATCTCTGGTCTTCTTCTGGCACCATTTCAGTAGAGCATTGTGCTTGGAGCTGCCATATTCCTGGGCCAAGGCCACGAGAGGATCTCTTCTTTCTACACTGGTTACAGACAAGAGCATATGATAAGGAGAAGATGCTAATGTTCAGAATCCTCAAATACACAGAAATAAATACCTACTTTAGAAAAGCAAATGTCTAGTTTATTCAGTCAGACTCTAAAGAAACAACCAAATTAGTGACATTAATATTATATTTTATGATGTCTCATAGTGTGAAATAAACATGAAATTGTGCCTCTTGACTGTCATGAGTGTGGGGAGAGTTTGCTACATTTTGTTTTAAAATCCATCTGTCGCTCATCCATCTAGTCTTTTATATGTGTAAATATAATTCAGGCTAGAACCTTTAATTCAATCTCATTTGAATTAAAGCAAGATACCTATACGAAAGCATTCTACACGTTAAGACTATACCAGTATCTAAATAACAGGTAAAAGGTAGAGACTGGCACGGCACAGTGGCTCATGCCTGCAATCCAAGCACTTTGGAAAGCTGAGGGGGGAGGATCACTTGAGTCCAGGAGCTGGAAACCAGCCTGGGCAACAGAGTGAGACCTCAACTCTGAAATAAATAAATAA
This sequence comes from Pithecia hirsuta, assembly GCA_963573645.1. Classification (NCBI taxonomy): domain Eukaryota; kingdom Metazoa; phylum Chordata; class Mammalia; order Primates; family Pitheciidae; genus Pithecia; species Pithecia hirsuta. The sequence goes on from CAUYLZ010046984.1 coordinate 14,995, forward strand.
ACAAACAAGCAAGCTGGGCTGCTGATGCACACCTGTAGTCCCAGCTATTCAAGAGGCTGAGGTGGGAGCACTGCTTGAGGCCAGAAGTTTAAGGATGCAGTGTGTTATGATTATATCACTGCACTCCAGCCTGGGCAACAGAACAAGACCCTCATCTCTTAAAAATAAAATTAAGGTATATTGGAAGGGCATATTAAAAATACCAGATATCCTGCCATTGCTTTATCTCAATGAGATAAATGCAAAATTGAAATAAATTAATTTTACTAATTTTTCTCTATGAAAGAGATTAACATCAATAGCATATTAACATACACATAGCCTTCCTATATGCATTTCTGGTATATTGAAAACAATTTTAGAGAAGCACTAATTCTGGTTTTCAAAATCTCTTTTGATTATTTAAATCTCGTGCACATAAACAGGACAATATGTAATACCTGGGGCTTTAAATTAAACCTCTAAAATATGTGACTTCATCTATTTGGGTCCAAATACAGGCTACATCCAAAGGTATAACAATAAGACCTGAACTTACTCATGAATCCTTTGATAGTACTTGTATTTGTAATTATAATAGTTATTAAAAAGCTACCACTTAGCTACTTGGGAGGCTGAGGCAGGAGAACTGTTTGAACCCAAAGCAGAGGCTGCAGCCAGACTCTGTCTCCAAAAAAAAAAAAAAAAGCGATTACTCCGAAAGTAGCCAATTTTGTATACTGATAAGTATTCAATACATTCATATTGGATATGAATGAGTATACTCATTCATAAGTCTTACTGAGTGAACTGCTACATGTGTTGCACAATGCAAGGGGCTGGGAGAGATACCAAATGTGAGCTGAACATTTACTGTCCACTAAATTACAGCATAAATGGAGATCAAGGCATATATTGTGCAGCAGTTATCCACACCACAAAGCAGTACAGAAACTAAACAACTGAAACACTGTAAGACACCAAAGTCAGAGAAGGGAGATGTCAGCCAGGTGCAGTGGCTCATACCTGCAATCCCAGTGTTTTGGGAGGCTGAGGTGGGCAGATCACTTGAGGTCAGGAGTTTGAGATCAACCTGGCCAAAATGCTGAAATCCCATCTCTACTAAAAAAAAAAAAATACAAAAATTAGCTTGGTGTCATGGTGCATGTCTATAATCCCAGCTACTCAGGAGGCTGAGGCATGATAATCACTTGAATTCAAGAGGCAAAGGTTGCAGTGAACCCAGATCGCACTACTGCACTCCAGCCTTGGTGACAGTGAGTGAAGATCCATCTCAAATAAAAAAAAAAAAGAGAGAGAAGGGAGATGTCAATGCTGCCAGGCATTAGCTATAACTTCATGGAAGTTTTGACCTTCAAATAAAGAGAACAACAGTATTTAGAGTATGAAAGGAGAAGACAATTTAATTAGAACCTTATACACAAAGACTTACACTCAAAAATGCGTGTGCAATATTGCTAAGGCACGGCCTAAAACAGGCTCAGCTGGAGAGAGAGGCTGGGCCATTCTGGCAGGTGGGCAGGGGTGGTGCTAAGTAGTAGAGCATCTAGAAGACCAGGATGAGGAGTGTGGATGACAGTCATGGCAGATTTCTGCAAGGTCTGCAGCAGGATATGCTCAGTGCTTCAGAAGATTAACCAACATGAAGAAACAAGAAGACACGACAGAGGAAAACAGTTGAAAGAGGTTTGCTGTAACCTAGGTGACCAGGGGCACTGAAAAGGGAGGAGGTGACAGAGGTATGGGAGTAAAGACAAGCTCTTAGTGACCACCCTGCTGGCCTTACAGTCCTCTCCCTCTGCCAACCCGTCTTTCACATCCCTGAGAAACTCCTCTTTGAACACTGATTTCCAAATGCCTCCCTAATCCTTTTAAGCCACAGTTTTCTGATGACTCCTCCTTAAAATGTGGGTCCAATCTCACTGTACCACAACTCAAAAACAGGAACAAAATCCCATAAACTTGGTGGTTCCTCGGTGCACAAACCTCTTCTTTAGCAATATTTGCAATATGGCTCCAACCTGCCTTCCAGCTGGAATGTCCTAGTCACCTGTCCACCAACCAACACATACTGACAGAGAGCCTACCATGCACATATATGGCAGGGTATCTGCCCTCAGGGAAGGCCAGTCTGGTCCAAACACACACCACTACCCGCATACCCCGAATTACTCCTGCTCTCTAGACTTCTTAAGCTAACTAACAACTCTCAAGTACTTTCCCTATTCAGTATTTTTTCACAGCCCTTAATTTCATCTTGCAAACTACTTACTGTCCATCCAACGTCCTCCTTTTAAACTCGCTGAAGGCACACACTGCATCTTAATTATTTTCATGCAGGAAATATTTGTCAACGTCATTTGGCCAGGAGGACAAAACAGAAGGAAGAATAAAAGCTGATCAGCCCTATGTTTTTCTGATTTCTTACTGTTTGAGACATGACACCTGGACTATTTTGTGATTCCCTCTTTCTTGGGGCCACTTCCACTTTCCCTCTGGTGGAAGTGCTCAGCAGTCTCATGTCCCCAAATCCCAGAGAAGGGGATCTGCTCAGTGACTCCAGCAAGGGACTCTTGCAGATGTGGGGGTCTGGCTTCAGTTCCTAGGTCCTTCCCTTTAGAAGATCTGTGGGAATGATCGCATAATCACCTATTCCTGAAGAAAGAGGCTCTTGATCACTATCAAACTTCATTCTCCAGTACAGTACAGTTCTCATTTTATCCTCAAGTATAAACATATATATGCTTCTGATGTGATGAAAATGAAATAGGGATGTGGATTCTCCAGGCAGGACCACTACATCTTTATAGGATCTATCACCAATCAACCTTGTTCAAACATTATAATTAATTTCAAGACGATGTCATCAGAGCATTAAACCAAGCATGTACCCTTATAAGGGCCTTGTAAAACTGCCCTTACCTGGGGAAAGACATTTATTGACAGACATCTGAGAGAGAGAGAGAGAGAGAGAGAGAGAGAGAGAAAGAGAGAGAGTGGCAGGAAAATGCTTCATGTGATCATCAGGTCACAGGCAGCGGCAGGCAAGAGGCTGGGAACCAAAAAGAACTATTTTACAAGAGAAAAGCCCATTCCAGCCAAGGGCCTGGTTCAATAAAAAAAGAAGTAGAAATCATTCTTTCAAAGCTCTTTTCTGCTGTCATATTAGTCGGAAACAAAACAGGTAATGAAATAGACTAAATCCTCCAGATGATATTTCTTTTTCTTTTTTAGAGATGTGGTTTTGCTATGTTGCCCAGGCTTGATTTGGACCTAACCTCCCGGGTTCAAGTGATCCTCCCACCGCAGAATCCTGAGTATCTGGGACTATAGGAGAATGCCGTGATGCCTGATCAGATGGTATTTCGTAAAGGACCATAAAAGTGTACAATAGGAGAAACCTTTCAAGATTGTCTAGTTTATAGTTATAGAGGAAACTGGAGCTCAGAGAACTAAGTGTCTTGTTCAGAGCTACACAGCAGGCCAGAGACCAGGCCCACAGTTGCTGCCCATGACCCACAAATAGCCACAGAAGAAAACAATCCTTCTACAACTCACAGCCACCAATTATGGGTAGTAAAGCTGGGAAGGGGGCTAATTAGTTCTAAATAGCAGAGAAAAACAGTATTTACATCAGTAAAGAGAACAACAAAAACAGCCCATTAATCCCTGTTTCTGCAGCTTCTGATGACCTCAGTGTTGACAAGCAACTTCTGGGGATTGCTGCAAGCAAGCAATTGTCACTGTGGTCCTTTGTTATTACAGTAAATAGAATCATCCAAGCAGACAGGTGCCTGGTGGGGGCTAAGTGGGGAGGACTGTCAATAGGTATTTACTTCAGAGCAATAGTTGTTGTGATCTCAACTTTAGTATGCATCTTGGCAATTAAAATACTTCCTGTTTAACAGTCCTTTGCCCATTCTGATCCAGTTCACCAGTAGGTTGGATAGCATATAATTGGGGTCATCTGTCCCTTCTAAATCAAGATGTTCTATAGATTATTCCTTTAAGGGCAGGACTTTTGGCTGTTCCTAATGAAACACATAGATAAGTGTTTATTAGTTAGAGTTTATAGCCCTGTTGCTAACACCTTGTATTATGTCATTATTCTGCTCATGATTGCAAGGCTCAGCCTGGATGCCTGGAGCACTAGATTGCCTTAGTTTGATTCATTTTTTAGCTTGCAAAAAATGACTTATATTCCAAAGAAATTAAAATGTTGAAAAGCACTAGATTGCCTTAGTTTGATTCATTTTTTAGCTTGCAAAAAATGACTTATATTCCAAAGGAATTAAAATTCCAAAGAATTAAAAAATTCTTTTTTTTTTGGCCAAGCATGAAAGCTCACGCCTCAGTGCTTTGGGAGGCTTAGGCAAGAGGATTGCTTGAAGCCAGGAGTTCAAGACCATCCTGAGCAACAAAGTGAGACCCTATGTCTTAAAAAAAATCAGCAGCAAAGTTCCTGTCTCCCTAGCACAAGCACACTGCGAGGTGCAGCTGGCAGGAGACAAGACACTTTCCTTGCGTCAGCTGCACTGCTGGATCTAACGTCCATGACATGTCCATTATTCAGGGGTTGAAACTGCAATAAGTCAAAAGTCCTTTATGTTTATGTAATCTACCTGAGAGTGGAAGGTCAGGAAGGTCCAAGCATTAAGTCACCCCTTTGCTGGCCAACTGCACGCTGCTCTAAGCCGGATGCCTCTGTAAAAAACAAGAGATTCCATTCCTACAGAGAAAAGGAAAAAAAAAAAACACCAACACAGTGAGCTTGAGATATCAAGAACAGCACAAACACAGGGGTATGTGTGTGCATGTGTGTGTGCGTGCGCGCCCAACAGTTCTTAAACACAGTGGAATAACTGGGGGAGTTTTTAATTAACTCACTTATTCAAGTAGGTAATACATGCAATAGACACCATCCTCAAAGGAAACATAAAGGGCAAATAGTGAAGAGAAAGTCTCCCTTTCACTCCTGTTCCTCAATTCTTCTCCCCAAGGGTAGTCATTACTAATCAACTTGGTGAATATCTTTCCTGGAATGTTCTCTGTATATTCAAGGACATGTGTAAAAGTTTTCTATTTTGAATGGCCAACAAGTGTATGAAAAGATGCTCAACATCACTAATCATCAGGGAAATGCAAATCAAAATCACAGTGACATGCCACCTCACACCTGTTAGGAAGGCCATTATCAAAAACCAGGAAATAACAAGTGCTGGTGAGGAAGTGGAGAAACCCTTGCACAGTGTTCATGAGAGTGTACATGGTGTAGCCATTATGGAAAACAGTACAGAGCTTCCTCAAAAACATAAAAATAGAACTACCAAATGATCCAGCAGTGCCACTTCTAGGTATTTATCCAAAAGAATTGAAAACAGAATCTCAAAGAGATATTTACACTCTCATCATTGTTGCAGCATTATTCACAACAGCCAAGAGGTGGAAGCAACCCAAGTGTGCACCACCAGATGAATAGATGAAGAAAACATAGTATATAATATACAATGGAATATTGTTCAGCCTTAAAAAATAAGGAAATCCTGTCCCATGCTACAACATACATGAGCCTTGAAGACATTATGCTAAGTCAAAGAAGCCAGCCACACAGAAGGATAAATGCTGCAGGATTCCATGTATGTGAGTGTATTAGTCTGTCTTGATGCTGTTATAAAAACAAGTCAGTTATTTCCAAGATACAATGGGAGCATAGGCATTGAATAAATGCTCCTGTTCCAAATGGGAGAAATTGGCCAAAATAAAGAAGCCACAAGCCCCATCCAAGTCCAAAACCCAGTGGACCAATCATTAAATCTTAAAGCTCTGAAATGATCTCCTTTGACTCCATGTCTCACATTCCCGTCGCTGATCCAAGGGGTGGGCTCCTATGGTCTTGGGCAACTCCGTCCCTATGGCTTTGCAGGTTACAACATTCTGTCTAGCTGCTTTCATGGGCTGGCATTGAGTGCCTGTGGTTTTTCTGGGTGCACAGTACAAGCTATCAGTGGATCTACCATTCTGGGGTCTGGAGGATGGTGGCCCTCTTCTCACAGCTCCACTAGGCAGCGCCCAGTGGGGTTCTGTATGGAGGCACCAACCTCACATTTCTCCTTAGCACTGCCCTAGCAGACGTTCTCCATGAAGGGTCCATCCCTGCAGCAGACTTCTGCCTGGACATCCAGGCGTTTCCATACATCCTGTGAAATCTAGGCAGAGGTTCCTAAACCTCAGTTCTTGACTTCTGTGTACCCACAAGCCCAACACCACATGGAAGCCACCAAGGCTTGGGGCTTGCACTCTCTGAAGCAATGACCCAAACTGTACATTGGCCCCTTTTAGCCACCACTGGAGCTGGAGTAGCTGGGACATAGGGCACCAAGTCCCAAGGCTGCACAGAGCAGGGCGGCCCTGGGTCCAGCCCACGAAACCATTTTTAACTACTAGGTCTGTGGGCCTGTGATGGGACAGTCTGCCACCAAGATCTCTGACATGTCCTTTTTTTTTTTTTTTTTACTGTCACAGAGTGGCAATTACATTTGGCTTCTCATTACTTACGCAAATTTCTGCAGCTGGCTTGAATTTCTCTCTAGAAAATTGTTTTTTCCTTTCTATCATATTGTCAGGCTGCAAATCTTCCAAACTTTTATGCTCTGCTTCCCTTTTAAATATAAGTTCCAATTTCAAATCATTTCTCTCAAGTTCAAAGTTCCACAAATCTCTAGGGCAGAGGAAAAATGCCACCACCAGTCTCTTTGCTAAAGCATAGCAAGAGTGACCTTTGCTCCAGTTCCCAAAAAGTTCCTCATCTCCATCGGAGACCACCTCAGCCTGGACTTCAATGTCCACATCATTATCAACATTTTGGTCAAAACCATTCAACAAGTCTCTAAGAAGTTCCAAACTTTCCCACATCTTCCTATCCTCTTCTGACCCCTCCAAACTGTTCTAACCTCTGCCTATTACCCAGTTCCAAAGTCACTTTCACATTTTCAGGTTGTTTTTATAACAGTACCCCATTCTACGGGTACAAATTTACTCTATTAGTCAATTTTCACACTGCTATAAAGAACTTCCCTGAGACTGGATAATTTATAGAGGAAAGAGGTTTAATTGACTCAGTTTCGCATGGCTGGGGAGGCTTCAGGAGACTTATAATCATGGTGGAAAAGGAAATAGGCACCTTCTTTACAAGGTGGCAGGAGGGAGGCAGGGGGAGGGGTCACAGAGAGAGAGAGTGTGTGTGAAGGAGGAACTGTCAAACACTTCTAAAACCATCAGATTTCATGAGAACTCACTATCACAAGAACAGCATGGGGGAAAAACGGTCCTCATGATTCCATCACATCCCACCAAGTCCCTCCCTAGACGAATGGGGACTATGGAGATTACAATTTGAGATGAGATTCGGGTGGGGACACAGAGCAAAATCGTATCAGTGAAGAATCTAAAGTAGTCAAATTCACAGAAGCAGAGAGTAGAGCGGTGGCTGCCAGAGGCTGTGGGGAGGAAAAGTGGGGAGTTGTTCAGTGGGTACAGAGTTTCAGTCAAGCAAGACAAAAAAGTTCTAGAGGATGAAAAGATGGCAACAATAGACACTGGGGAGTGCTAGAGGGGGGAGGAGAGCAAGGGCTGAAAAACTACCTAGTGGGTACTATGCTCACCACCTGGATGACGGGATCAATCGTACTCCAAACCTCAGCATCCCATACTATACCCATGTAACAAACCTGCACATGTTCCCCCTGAATCTGAAAAAAGTTGAAATTATATGTTCACAGTCAGTTACAGATCAAACTCCTTGTTCTACTCTTTCCCCTCTTCTCACTACTGCACTTGACCAGTCTTAAAAAATAAAAAAAATTATAGAAAAAGTTTCTGGAGATCTGTTATACAACATTGTGCTTATAGTTAACTGTACCTAAACATCTGTTAAGGGGTAGATTTCATGGCATACTTGTTTCACCACCACCAAAAAAAGCATGTCAGAATGCAGGTGAGAGTGATATTATTCAAGGAAAAACCTTGAGGAAAAATCCTCTGTTATTCCAAAAACACAAATGTTATCATAGGATTACATTGTTTTGCATAGTTTTGCTGCTTTCACTTACTGTATCTTGGAGGTCATTCTCTACCCACCATTTTGGTGGCTTCCCGTGGGAAGTGCCACATGAGAGGCCAAGCATGGGGCTCTGGGGCCAGACAGCTACCACCCAGGTGCATGATTCTGGGTTACTTCATTCTCTGTGCTTCATTTTCTTTATCTATAAAATGGCACTGATACAAATAGTACCTATCCCAGAGGGTTGTTGAGGGGATTAAGTGAGTTAAATACGGCCGGGTGTGGTGGCTCACACCTGTAATCCCAGCACTTTGGGAGGCCCAGGCAGGTGGATCACTTGAGGTCAGGAGTTCTGACTAGCCTGGCCAACATGGTGAAAACCCATCTCTACTAAAAAAAAATACAGAATTAGCCGGGCGTGGTGGTGCATGCCAGTAATCTCAGCTACTTGGGAGGCTGAGGCAGAATTGCTTGAACCTAGGAGGCGGAGGTTGCAATGAGCTGAGATCGTGCCATTGCACCCCAGCCTGGGCAACAAGAGCGAAACTCTGTCTCAAGAAAAAAAGAGTTAAATCCAGTTAGAACAATCAAAACATGGCCTAGTGCATAGTAAGCATTCAGTAGATTTTAGCTATTTTCATTACCATAATTTATCTGATCAATCCTCTGTTAATACTGGCATTGATACTGATACGAGTATTAAGAAATGAACATCCTGGTATATCTGTCTGTGCATATGAGTGAGCAGGGCCATTGTGAGGCTTTCCAAAGCATTCTTTCCCTTAGAGGCCCTACTCCACATCACATTAAACACAACTCCACGTATCCACGTCCCACATAAATACAATGGTTGTTGTTAACAGTTTTCAAAAGTAGTTTTAAATCTTGCTTTTGAAATTAGCTGAACAAAAGTGACAATATTGGGCATTCCATTCACAATCTTGTGGGAAAGTGTCCAAAATTTCACCAGTGATGTATGATGTAGATATATTAAGGAACTGCCCTTCTATTCCTAGTTTCCTAAGATCTTTCATCAAGAAAGGTATTAATCTTTATTAAATATATTTTCCTGTCATCTACTGAATGATTGCATACTTTTTATACCTTTGTTAATGTAGTAAATAACCCTGATTGGTTTCAGTAGTTAAAACCATCTTGCATTCCTGGAATAAACCCAACTTAACATGATCTTTTAAATGTATCTCTGAGGCCCGGTGTGGTGGCTCACACCTGTAATCCCAGCACTTTGGGAGGCTAGGTTGGGCGGATCACTTGAGGTCGGGAGTTCCAAGATCAGCCTGACCAACATGGAGAAACCCCATCTCTACTAAAATACAAAATTAGCCAAGTGTGGTGGTGCATGCCTGTAATCCCAGCTACTCGGGAGGCTGAGGCAGGAGAATCGCTTGAACCCAAAAAGCAGATGTTGCGGTAAGCCAAGATCGCACCATTGCACTCCAGCCTGGATAACAAGAGCAAAACTCTGGTTGAAAAACAAATAAATACTGCACTCCAGCCTGGGAAACAAGAGCAAAACTCCATCTCAAAAAGAGAAAAAATAATAAAATAAAATATAATATTGTATCTCTGAATTAGGTTTTCCAAGATTGTGTTCAGGATTTTTAGGTGGAGGTTCATGAGAGAGACTGACCTTTAATTTTCCTCTCTTTTTTTTTTTTTTTTTAGAAAGAAAGAAAGAAAAAGAGAGAAAAGAAAGAAAGAGTGAAAGAAAGAAAAAAAAAGAATGTAAGAGAGAAAGAAAGAAGAAGAGAAAGAGGGAGAGAGATAATTTTCCTCTCTTAATGTCCTTGCAAGAATTAGGTATTGAAGGTATACTGGCTTCTTAAAATTAGCTGACAAGGTTTTACCCTTTTTTCTAGTCTTTTTCTAATCTCTGTATGAATTTATGTAATACTGGTGTTATTTCTTCCTTAAATGTTTGGGAGATTGCATGATGAAACCACCTGGGCCTCCTGGCATTTCCTTTGAGAAAATTATTTAAATTATAGACTATCAGGATTTCCTACTACTTTTTCCTATGTCAGTTTAGTAAGTGATGTTCTTCAAAGATTTTGACCATTTCATCAACATTTTCTAATTTATAGAGTGGTACTATACACAGAGCAGTCATCTGTAATCTCCTTATCACTGTTTTCATAATTGTGGGATCTTCGGTGATATACCCCTTTTAAAATTCCTGATATAGCTAATTTATGCCTCTTCTTTATAGCAGCCTTCTCAGAGGTTTGTCAATTTTAATAATCTTTTAAAAGAACAAACTCCATGCGAAAATTTTAAAAATAATGTTTTCATTACAAGCACACTAGTAAAAAAGAAATCTGTTTTTGTGGGACTGAAAGCATCTCCTTTTTGTGCTCACCTTTGAACGGTATTTTCACCAAGTAGAGCATTCTAGGACAGCAGGCGTTCCTTCAGCATTTTGCAGATGCCATTGCACTGTCTTCTGGCTTCCATCATTTTTGTTAAGAAGACAGATGTCAGTTTTGCTCATGCTCCTTTGACATTAAGGTTTCTTTCTTCCCTCTGAGTGCTTTTAGGATGCTTTCTCTTTCATTATTAGCAGTTTTAGCCTAATATGTCTAGGTGGTTTTCTTTGCACTTAGGTTGCTTTTGGTTCATATTGTTTCTGAATCTGGGGCTTGACATCTGTTATTAGTTTTCAAAATTCTTGGCCATTATCTCTTCCAATATTGCTCCAGCCTTATCTGTCTTGCTTTCCCTTTTGGGGATTCCAATTACACACTAGATCTTTTCACTTCATCCCATATGTCTCTTATGTCCTTTGCTCTATTTTCTATTCTTTTTCCCTGCGCTTCAGTTTAGATAGTTCTACTGACTTGTCTTCAGTTCCTTAAGCCTCTCTGAAAATGTTTAATCTACAGGTAAACTTCGTTGAGTCTTAAATTTAGGCATTTTATTTTTAAGTTATAAAATTTCTAATGGATTCTTTTTTTATAGATTGTGGCATTCTGCTGAAATTATCCACCTTGTTATTTATTTTCTTTAATGGATGAATCTCACTTGTTTTGAAGTCCAGGTCTAATAATATCAATATCTGGATCTCCTGTGTCTGTTTCCATCGCCTATTTTTTTCTCTTGTTTTTTTCATCATTTGGTATCATCTATTTGTATGCCTAGTATTTTTTAAATTGACTATGACACTGTATTTTTTAAAATGTGTATAATTTGAGGTTCTGGATGATGTAATCTTTCTTCAAAGAGTATTTATATCTGATTCCACAAGGCAGTTAAGATAGGGAAAGATCACTTAAATCCAAACTCATGTTTCTTTGAGTTATATAGACTGAACAAATAAAAAACTTCTTTAAGATGTTAAGGAAGAATATTTTAATAATCTAATAGCTCGAAAGACATTTTTAAGGCAGGAAACAAAACATGTAAAACCATAAAGGAAAGCAGTGAACACAAAATGCAATGTTTTTCTTCAGTAAGATATAACTTCAAAGTTCAAAGATAAAGAAAATAATAGCACTATATATAAAAAAGTTAAAAAGCACAATATATCAAGATTTCTTACAAATAGGAAAAAGACTAATACCTCAAAAGAAATACAGGCAAAGTATCTAAGTTTTCATCCACACATACAAAAAACAGATAAATCGTTATAAACATATGAAGAAGTGCTCAATCTTACTGATGAACAAATTAAATCAAGATATTATTGTTCATTTACTTAAGCGTTAAAATTTATAGAGTGTGAAAATTCTGGGAAAACTACCTTGCATACTGTGAGTAGGAGGGTAAATTGAAGGGCAATGCGTCTATCAAGTTGTTCAATGTGCCAGGACAGGTCAAATACACTTCCTTTTCTAAGACTCCATTTTCCTTTTCTAGGAATAGATGTGTGGAAGATCTCAGGATGGGCTCACTTGACTATCCTCGTCTCTTTGTAGGGTGACTTACTGACTTATAAGAGACAGGAAAGCTAAAGGGTGTATTTGCCAAAGTCCTCAAAGCTTGGCTCATCAAGTAGCCTAGTTTCTGTCAAACAGGCCCCCCTCAGAGGATCAGAAAGGTCTAAGGGAGTGTAAGGCTGCCCTTCTGCCACTTCCCCTGGCAAGCATGACTGGGAAGGCATTTGCTGTTCTGTGGCAGGAAAGCAGAGGTTCTGGGGTTTGTTCCATCACCTTCTGGGTAGCATGAGACAGGCATAAAGCATAGTTTGCTGGCATAGACTGTATTATTATTTATAAATAAATCCAATTTATAAACCACTCAGCCCTCCCAACAATTCTGCAAGCCATTTAACACCTTTCTGCCTAAGCCAATGAGAGTAGGCTGTGCAGCTGATCCTAGATCTTGGCAGCAGTGATGGTCCTGGCATGTACCTACAGAAATACTTCCTGATTCTGGCAGGAACAGAAGCTCCTTTAATGGGCCAGCATTGAGATGTTCCGGGAACCCTTCCTGGAAGCTCAGTGGAGCCTACTGCCTTCTCCAGCCCTTCCCGTACCAAATACTGTGTATGAAATCCCTTTCTGCTTAACTACAGTGATCTCTCATATTTGCAAATGAATCTTGATACACCCTTATGAGAAATAGTTCCTTTAGTGGTCAAAAAATGGTACAAGGATCTTCACTGTATTGTTTACCCAAAACAACCAAAAATCTAACAGTGAAATATGGCTACATAAATCGATGCATGTTATGTAACCTTTACAAAAAGGAATCATTTCTCTAAATGTTGAAATGTAAAGATGTCTCAGACATATTTCTTCATTAATTCAACAAATATTTATTGAGCTTTTACTATGATGTGACCATGTTTCACCCTCTATTATAGACAAAAGATGTGTTAGCAAGCAAAATAAACAAAAATCTTGGTCCTCACGGAGCTCACATTCCAATGATAAAGTGAAATGAGTAAGTGTTGGACTAATGCGTAGTACGATCCCATTTATAAAACATACACCCTCTCTCCACACACACACATGCACACACGTGCACACACACACACACACACATATGCGCACACACACAGAAAAACACCTAGAGGGATACAGAGCAAACCATAAGCAGTGGTTATTTCTGGGGCTCATCTACCTGACTGCAGAGAAAGCAGCTGCTGGTGCAGTCCTCGCTGATATCCCACTTAGGGGGTTTCTAAGGGCCTTATGGACAGAATTTCGGTCCAGTTCCATCTGCCAAGAAAAGAGATGGGAACATTTACATGTTGTTCCAGTTCAAAATAGCAAATAGTCCTTCTTGATTTGTTATCTTTTTGGTGTCTTGAGAAGTATTCCATGATGTTTAGTGTAATATTTACTCTATTATCCTTTTTTCCTCTGCACTAGAGCTGAATTGGAGAAAAGAGGGGAAGAGGAGTTAGCTGAGTAGTGGCCAGTTCTAGATGTAGAATAACTGAATAAAATGAAAATGTTTAAATAATGAGGTGCCTAAGGGAGGAAGGAACAGGAAAGTTTTTGCACAAACTGTTACTGTTAATTCATTTCCCATGTTCACAAAATAACTCACTGGGCTTTCATGTCTTTAAATATGTGTAGTTTAATCTTCATTTAACTTAATTGCAAACTATTTTAGCAGACATAATAATCAGGTACACTCTAGGATTAATTTTTACTACAGTCTTCCAATACAATGGCATGTTTATTGCAGTCCAGGGAAGAAAGATATTGTTCCTGTGGAGAGATGCATATTCTGTTTCTTCTATTTGCTATGTTTATGTGTACAGTATATGTATGAAGTATAGCTATGCATCTTTCTCATACATGAAGATAGATAAGCATGACTAAAGGGGAATTACGAGTTTGTCAGAAAATTCCAGGAAAAGCTGGGAGCACACCAAGATCAGGAGTGAGAGATTAGCACAAGTGCCCATGTATAAGACCAGGTAGAAAAATGTCTATCAGGTTGCAAGACGGGGATGGCCGGGGGTGCCTACAAAAGGGTCAGGTGCACAGTTGTGATGCCTTGTTTCCTAGGAGATGAAGCCTCTGGCTGACCATGTGAATTCTCATGAGATGAGAAAATGGCAAATCATAGTAACCTGAATTTAATGGCTATGAGAGACAGAAAAGAAAGGTGGCAAGGCAGGAACTGGAGGGGAGGAAGAGGTAGAGAGGAAGAGGCTGCATTTGTGTTATTCATGAGTCAGGCTCTCCATCAGTGCCTCCCCAGAGCCTCAGCCAGGCTCCGGCAGGCAGTGGCTGCATGTGGTAGGAGCTCGAAAGTGCCCTTGTGGTTGTAACAACATGGGGCCAGGGTACAGTTGAGAAACGTTTGATATGTCAGGCCAAAGTTTGAATTTGGAGCTTTGATTTTAGAAAAAAATGATTCAGTTCCTGGGCAAATGACTTGATGAGTGACTTATAGTGGTCTCAGGCTCTGAGAGCGTTGATGTTCTGTTAACACCGACACCCAGCCACCGGCCATCAGCATCGACCTCGGGGAATTCTGGCTCTTCATCCACAAGTCTGCACAGCAAAGGGCAAATCAGATTGAAAAGGTGGAGGACATCCCCACAGGAGAAAAAGGCACAGAGGAAAACAAAGCTGATGTGGAGAATATAAACAAACCTGGAAGGGAAATTCTAAATTTAACATCCTATTTTCTCTACTAGCTATGCATCTTTAGGAAATAGCGTAGGCATTGCTCTCAATTTTTAAAAAAGCTGTTTCTTCAGTAATGGTCAGAAATAATATTTTTATACATAGAATGACTTGATATTAGCTCTAATTAAGAAGTATGTATGCTGCAAATTGTGAAAAATGCAAATGTTACTGATCATAAACATTTCACTTACTGTCAATGGTGAATACAGCGGATTGGCTTGTTGGCAAATGCTCCAAACCCCACGCAGCACACAGAGGGTGGAAAGATGAAATCTCAGAGCTCTCCACAGCCAGTATTTTGGGTGTGATTTAAGTTGCGCCAATCAGAAAACTTGAGCAAGACCTGGAGTGGCACCTGAGTCAGGGGGAGAGAGGCAGAGCACAGGGCGTTCACTATGTGGACAGAGATTGTAGTAGAGACAAGATGCTTCTGGGGCTGGTAACTGTGGTGGCAGCTTTCCAACTGGCTGGGCAGCTTTCTGAAGTTAAGGCTCCTGTCCTGGTGGAGTGAGCAGGTTTTCTGGTGGTTCAATTCTGTGTGAAGACCTTGGGAGCTACTCGTGGAAGCTCAGCCCTCCCAACAATTCTGCAAGCCATTTAACACTTTTCTGCCTAAGTCAATGAGAGTGCAATCCACTATACACAACAGAATCCTGACTCAGATACTCTATCTTCTAAGCCTAACATAATCATAACAGCACTCTAAAATAACACTGCAATTTTGCATGAGGTGAAGCTCTTGCTCTCACCCAAATTTCTTGGTGTGTTGTGAGCTTTCTAAGTTTAAGCACAGACTCATAGAAAGTCTTTTATGACAGATCATTGACTAGCCTCTCACGCCTGGCTTCCTCATTTAGGGAACCTTGGCATGTCATGTGATCTCCCTGTCAACGAGCCAAGACGGGGACTCCCAACCTTCTGACTGCTAAATCACTGCTCTCTTTATTATATCATATTGCCATAGCTGTTTTGCAAGAGGACTAATTTATGAGAATAGTTCAAACAATGTTTCTGGAAGAAGATTTTAAGAAGGTCAGTGGAAGTTTAAAATATTTGTTTAGTGATTGTTTTGAAGTTAATCTAGCTATTCGTAGGCTTCTGTGGTTGAATTTACGTGTCTTTAATTCTCTAAGCTTTCTTCTGTTGCTCTGTAAAAATGAATAGAATATATTTCACAGAAATAGAAAGTAAAAAACAGTTATCCCACACTGCCTTACACTCTTGACTTCACAGCCCCTTCTTCTGAGTGAAATAAAATCAGTAAACTGAAAACCTCATTGGAAGAAACCATCAGGAACTTCAAAAATTGTAAGGGGTTGGGTTTTTAAATAATTTTTTAAAGGTTTACTGAAATGAACTGGTTTTCACATTTTCCCCTTTATGTTACATAAAATAAAATCAGGTGGCAAATATGCAGAAAGAGAATGAAATCAGGTTAGGTCCGAGGAGAAAAAAATCTCCTCTGTCTGCACCAGCCATTCTCAGGAAGGTCATCAACGAACAAAATGGACCACCTTCTTGCCAGTCCATTTAAATGGCTTGGTGCCCAAGGCCTCCAAGGACGATCATTTTAAATAATTCATTTTCATTTCCTTCTTTGATAATTTAAGAACAATAGAGACGCCTACATTCTGCTGAGGTATTCCTTTCAGTTATCTAAATTTCTCTGCAATTCAAAATATTGAATGATAAATAGACTCATTTAGACTTCACAAGAAAAAAGTAAGGCCACAAGAATCAATTTCCAGTACCCCTAATCTTCCAGCATCCTAAGCTGTTATTTCAAATACTCAGTCTGCTTGGCTAGAACAATACAAGTCAGTATGAGAGAACTCTGTGTCATTTAAGCAGATTAGAGAAATACCCACTAAATACTCACCATGTTATATAACAGCAATTCTGTGAGAAAGAGTGTGTGTGTGTGTGTGTGTGTGTAGAAAGGATTCACAAAACAAAGCCTGAATTGAATAACCAAAGAAAACGGTTATTAAGAAAGCTACTGGTGGCTGGAAATGGTGGCTCATGTCTATAATCCCAGCACTTTGAGAGGCCGAGGCGGGCAGGCAGATCACTTGAGGTTAGGAGTTCAAGACCAGCCTGCCCTAATGAAACCCGTCTCTACTAAAAATACAAAACTTAGACGGGCATGGTGGTACACATCTGTCATCCCAGCTACCTGGGAAGCTGAGGCAGGAGAATCACCTGAATCCAGAAGGTGGAGGTTGCAGTGAGTAGAGATCGTTCCAACTCCAGGGTAGGTGACAGAGCAAGACTCAGTCTCAAAAAAAAAAGAAAAAAGAAAAAAAAAAACAAACAAGAAGTCGGGTGCAGTGGCTCACGCCTGTAATCCCAGCACTTTGGGAGGCTGAGGCAGGTGGATCACCTGAGGTCGGCAGTTTGAGACCAGCCTGGCCAACATGGAGAAACCCTGTCTCTTAAAAAAAAAAAAGAATGTTATCAGTGTCCAGGCCTGGTGGTTCACACCTCACTCCTGTAATCCCAGTACTTTAGGACAAGGTAGGTCACCCAAGCTAGAGTGTAGTGGCACCATCTCCGTTCACTGCAGCCTCAATCTCCCAGGCTCAAGTGATTTTTTTCCACTTCAGCCTCCAGAGTAGCTGGGACTACAGATGTGTACCACTACAGCTGGCTAGTTTTCTTATTTTTTTAGAGATGGGTTTTCACCGTGTTGCCCAGGGTGGTCTCAAACTCCTAGACTGAAGCCATTTGTCTGCCTCGGCTTCCCAAAGTTCTGGGATTACATGTATGAGCCACCGAGGTTGGCTCTTTCTTTAGTTACATTGTTGATAAAATAGCTGCTTTGTGTTTAGGGGCCATATTTAACACAACAAAAATGAAGCATGTGTTCTACTTGCCCCCAGCATATAAAACTAGGATAACAGTTGAAAATTTCACCAAAACAAATATGCATATTTAATATGGTTTGGTTCTGTATCTCCACCCGAATCTCATGTTGAATTGTAACTCCCAATATTGGAGGTGGGGCCCAGTGGGAGGTGATGGATCATGGGGGTGGTTTCTAATGGTTTAGCACTGTCCTCCTACTGCTGTCTTGCAATAGAGTTCTCAAGGGATCCGGTTGTTTGAAAGTGTGCAGCACCTCCTGCTTCATTCACTCTCTCTCTCTCCTGCCAGCCATGTGAATATGCACCTGCAACCCCTTCACCTTCCACCATGACTGTAAGTTTCCTGAGGTCTCCCTAGCCATGCTTCCTGTATGACCTGTGGAACTGTGAGTAAATTAAACCTCTTTTCTTTCTACAGTACCCAGTCATAGTTCTCTTTCTCCCCTCCCCTTCCTTCCTTTCTGTAAATTAAACCTCTTTTCTCTATAAAATACCCACTCATAGTTATTTCTTTCTTCCCCGCTTTCTTTCTTTTTTTCTTTCTCTTTCTCTCCCCTCCCTCCCTCCCCCTCTCCCCCTTCCTCCCTCTCTGTCTCTCTCTCTCTCTCTTTCTCTCACTCTGTCGCCCAGGCAGAAGTGCAGTGGCATGATCTCAACTCACTGCAACCTCCACCTTCCAGGTTCCAGTGATTCTCCTGCCACAGCCTCCCAAGTAGCTGGGATTACAGGTGCGCACCACCATGCTGGGTTAATTTTTGCATGTTTAGTAGAGATGGGGTTTCATCATGTTGGCTAGGCTAGTCATGAACTCCTGACATCAAGTGATTCTCCTACCTTGGCCTCCCAAAGTACTGGGATAACAGGCATAAGCCACTGTGCCAAGTCTCAAGGTAGTTCTCTATAGCAAAGTGAGAACAAACTAATACAGTATAACTCCATTGTATATGCCAGGCACAGTACTATGTGTCTTAAAAATGTCATCTAATTTAATTATCCACAAATTATCCCTTATTTTAGAGGAAAATTTGACGATGGTCCCGTGGTTCATGAATGGTGAATCTGGGATGTAAATCCCAGCTCTGGTCATGCCTTTCACAAATTTCCTGTTGTGCACAAGTATTCTGTGAGAGGTATACAAGGCTCTAAAAATAATATTGATGGTATTTCTTAAAAATACAAGAATATTTAAGAAAAAAATTCCAGTATTTCTTCAATGTTCCTATTTTGTACAATAATCTGTTCTTATGAGGTGGCAATCCACACCTATGAATAACAGGTGGAGGCCAGACTTCCTGATGCTGTGTCACACACAGGAGGTGACGTGTACGCATGCTATAAGCAGGTAGCGTCTCCACAGAGCACAGCAAGGTGCACGGTCCTCTTCACTGAACGTTGGTCTGCCTTCTATGTCTTACCTTGCCATTTAACCACATGTACATATATGTCTGTGATTATTTCCCTTTAATACTTTTATTTAACCTCTCTAATTTGTTGCTTTCCTGGTTATGCTAGAGAACAAGAGTATTCAAACGCCAGTGATTGTCTACAGCATTTACTTCCTCAAAACACCACTTTATGCTGCTTATTCTGATCCAGGCACAGGTGAGCTCCTGTACATTAAGTGATCCACCTGCCTTGGCCTCCCAAAATGCTGGGATTACAGGTGTGAGCCACCATGCCCGGCCCATGATTTTTTAAAGTATTCAAAGGTTAACTCTGTTTGGGAAGCACTGCATGGCACCACTGCTACCTTCACAACTGGCAGATAACTATTTGTGAAGAAGGTAGGTCATGACAACCACAGGCTCATGCCTGCCAGGCTCTTTCCTGAACATCAGAATGGAGCCCAGCCACAGGCCTTTCGTTTGGTCTCCCAGCAGTCCCCTCTACCGGACTAGATTTTGGACCTTATACCCAGCCACCTGAAATTTTTTTTCTTTCATGTCCTGCCTTCTGTGCCTTTGCTCATTCTATGCCCTTGCCTGGAGTGTAATTTTCTCTAAATACTTATTGTTTTATACAAAATGAATCTAAGAGAAGTTTGTCACTCTATTGTGAGACAGAAATTATGAAGCACTCTGCCTTTCAGGTGTCAAGTAGTATCTTCTGAATTTCACTTTCAAATTTCAATAGGAGTATATACAACAATAAAATCAGGATAAGATGGCAATTTGAACATAAGCATCTTAATCTATAAATCTAAACAAAAAGAATTAAAGAAACAGTAAAAATCTTGTAGTTGGGTATCATCAACAGGCTTAAACTTTGAAGAATTTCTGCTAATAGAGTGTGGGAGGGAAATTAAATTTCTGCTAACAGAGTGTTGGAGGGGAATTAAAGTATCACGGGCTTTCCCCGAAATCCCTTCCAAAGAAAATGGAGATATGGGAAACCCTCCACTAATGCCCCGACCCAAGAGGGCAGGGTTGGAGAGTACCACAAGAAGCCCAGAGAGATGCAGGGAGTTCTGGCAAAGGCTCAGGAACAAGAGGAATTTACATCTGAGGAGGTCTAAGATTGGTTTACCCCAGACACAACAGTAGTGACAAGGTAGGAAGAGCCACAGTATGCATCTAAAATGGACAAGGGGCACACAAATGTAGACCCAGAGAGCTGGCTCTCCATTCCGGACTCACTAAGCAGAGAAGAAACTGGGCAGAGGTGAATTTCCCAGCTAGGCACTCACCCTTCTCTATTCTATCTGAGCTTCTATACCTTCCAATATGTAATATATATGCACCTTCAAGAGCCTTCCATCACATTTCATTCTAAGCATTGTCAGGCAAAGGCAGTGGAACTGAGCAGAATCCAGACACTGACCCGGGGCAAACATCAGGCCCTGCCACACCTGGATCTAATTCAGCAAGAGAAGGTGACAAACAAAATCATGCCCTGCTTGATGCAAATATTCCATTATACGCAGAGAAGGGGAAACTGGACTCACAAGAAGACCGTTTGTAAATTCATGACCAGAAACAATTTAACATTAAAGTTCAATAAAACAAGAAGATACAAAGATGACAATTTAAAATGAAAGGTGAATTAAAAATAATACAAGAAATCTAATAACTCATGAATATTTTAAAGCAGAACTAACTCAAAGAAAAACAAATGGGAGCATATTTAGGGCAGGTCTCTCTGAATATAGATGAAATGAACCATGTAAAGGTGAGATTTCAATTCAGTGGACAAAGGATGGTTCTGATAATAGTGCCGGCTTGACTGGCTATCCACCTGGGAGAGAAAGACCCACAGCTCATGTCAGATTAAATAAAGAAAGGGGGATCAAATGCATGCGTGTGTGTGTGTGTGTGTGTGTGTGTGCACGCGCGCACATAAAATAGATGACAAAACTTTATAGCTTATTTATAACAAATAAGATTCGAGAGGGAAAACCTTAAAACAAACAAAAAGAAACAATAAACAAAAACACAGTTAACATTATATAAAAATATAAACTTTTCTATGATACAGATGTTAAAGCCAAAGGCCCACAGTATACTGGGGCTAAAAACACATTTTGGCCTGGCATGGTGATTCACGATTGTCTAATTCCAGTGATTTGGGAGTCTGAGGTGAGAGGATCACTCGAGCCCAGGAGTTGAAGACCAGCCTGGGCAATAAAATGACACCCCATATGTACAAAAATTAGAAATAATTAGGAAGACATGGTGGTGCTCGCCTGTAGTCCTAACTACTTGGGAGACTGAGTGGGAGGATCATTTGAGCCTGGGAGGTGAAGGCTGCAGTAAGCCATGATTGTGCCACTGCACTACAGCCTGGGTGACAGAGCAATACCCTGTCTCAAAACAACAACAAAAAAACCAACCCCCGCCCCCCAAAAAACAAAAAAGCCCTATATATCCCTAATAAAATACTGACGAGAAACTATCAGCTCAGTGAAAAAATAGGCAAAAGTGCTAAACTAGCAATTCTAGAGGAGAAAGTGCAATTGGTTAGTAAACATAAAAATATGCTCAGAGAAATACAAAATAAAGTCTAATAAGATAGTATTTTTCACTTATCCTATTGGTAAAAATAAGATCAATGCTCTCTGCGGTTGCTCAGACTATGTTGAGATGGGCACGTTCATCAAGAGTGAAATGTCACAGCACTCAGGTGAGTAACCTGGAGCCATCTATTAAAATAAAAATGTGCATATTCTCTAGCGCAGCAGTCATAGTTTTAGAAATTCATCCTATAAAAATAAAACTACAACTATATAGGACTATATGAATAAGGACTAGTATTATGGCATTATTGATAATGAGGAAAACTATAACCTTGCTGTGCATTAGTAAGACAATATTTTAATATTCCAGGGCATGTCCCTCCTGTGGAAGGTCATGTAGCTCTTAACATGAGCTAGATTTGGCCACGCATGGCGGCTGACACCTGTAATCCCAGCACTTTGGGAGGCTGAGGCGGACAGATCACCTGAGGTCAGGAGTTTGAGACCAGCCTGACCAACATGGAGAAATCTTGTTCTCTACTAAAAATACAAAATTAGCCAGGTATGGTGGTGCATGCCAGTAATCCCAGCTACTAGGGAGGCTGAGGCAGGAGAATCGCTTGAAGCTGGGAGGCGGAGGTTGCGGTGAGCCGAGATCACGCCATTGCACTCCAGCCTGGGCAACAAGAGCGAAACTCCATCTCAAAAAAAAAAAAAGAGTTAGACTTGTATGTATTGATCTGGAAGGATGCCTATGATACATGAAATTAAAAGTGGGCTGGGCGTGGTGGCTCACGCCTGTAATTCCAGCTTTGGGAGGCCGAGGCGGGTGGATCATTAGGTCAGGAGTTCAAAAGCAGCCTGGCCAAGATGGTAAAACTCCATCTCTACTAAAAATACAAAAAAATTAGCTGGGCGTGGTGGCGGGCACCTGTAACCTCAGCTACTTGGGAGGCCGAGACAGAGAACTGCTTGAACACGGGAGGCAGAGGCTGCAGTGAGCCAAGAGTGTGCCACTGCACTCTAGCCTGGGTGACAGTGAGACTTCGCCTCAAAAAAAAAAAAAAAAAGACATAAAAAGTGAAGGTGCAAAGGTGCAGCATACTGTGTAGAATATAGTCCCATTTTTATTTAAAAATATATAAATGAACCCATACATTTTATGAGTAACAAAAAATATACTCACTGTTACCACTGATTACCTTTCAAGGTGAGTAGTTTTTTTCTTCACACATCTCCATTTTGCTACCAGTATACCTAAACATTACTTCGTAATTAAGAAAAAATCCAATACTTTAATTCACCAATCTATTCATTTTTAAATTTCAACAAGACACATCTAGGCTACAAAGTCCATATTATATTATCTGAGACTCTACAGTTTTGTTTAAAAATTAATTTATGCAAAACTAGTGTTTTTGCTCCACATCCTCTTGTTCTAATAATCAAATCATTCACATCCCATGTCAACCTTCTATCTACAACTTAAAGTCCAGCTTGTTTCTCCCTGAAATTCTAGTTATTTGAGGAGCCTCTGAAGTTCTGAAACTGTATTCATGAAAAAAATGCAGAACAAAATGACATAAAGACGTGGCAGAAACATAGCTAGTGACTAAAACTCAAGCGGCAGAGGAGCTTCTATATAATAACATCATTTAGCATTTTATAAATGCTTACAGATAAAAATACTCAACAGTACCTGGAGTAAAGACAGGACAAAATGTGGGGTACAAATGCAGCGGTGCCTTTTAAGTTGACATTGCAGTTTTCTTACTGTTTATATTTAAAAACATCCAGCAAATGAGTTTTAAATCATCCCAAGAACTCTGAATCCGAGGTAAAAAGATTCCAGAATATAAATTTCAGTCTCACTTGCAAGTATTTAAGTTATTTTTACACAGAAGACATCAATGTCTCTTCTTTTTCACGCCAACCTAATTTTTCTACTGATTCTGTGCTGTCTGGTTTGACATCCCAAAACATCTTCCTGAGTTTAAAGAGCATTCCTGGCCGGGCATGGTGGCTCACGCCTGTAATCCCAGCACTTTGGGAGGCCAAAGCAGGCAGATCATGAGGTCAGGAGATTAAGACCATTCTGGTCAACATGGTAAAACCCCGTCTCTATTAAAAATACAAAAAAATTAGCTGGGCATGGTGGTGCATGCCTGTAATCCCGGCTACTTGGGGGGCTGAGGCAGGAGAATTGCTTGAACCCAGGAGGCGGAGATTGTAGTGAGCTGAGATCGCACCACTACACTATAGCCTGGGCAATAGTGCGAGACTCTGGCTCAGCTCAAAAAAAAAAAAAAAAAAGAGCATTCCTGTTCCTGACTTTCCTTATATTAGACAGTAGCTCTTGTCTTATCCTTTGGATAATGTAGCTACTAGTTCCATGCTGAGAATTGCAGGAGGTTTTTATCTGACGGATGTTGCTGAATTGGATTTGGATCTTCACAAATACACGTTATCTCTGGAAGCTTAAAACGACATTTTGAATTGTGGATCACTCTGAGTTGAACACTAAGTTTCCAGGGCGAGTTTCATCCACGAGGCTTTTGGTGTAGTTGTCATGCAATCATTTTCCGTTAGATTTCTATTGCTGTTGTCACCGTGCTTATCTATTTGGCTTAACAACATCTTTCGTGATCAACCAAACAACTGCTTATGTTGAGCCCAGCAAGATTCTGGAAATCAGCCCAAAGCTTAGTGACACCTTGTTTCAGAAGAGGTAATGCAAGTCAGACCCACGTGAAGAGGCTCAATCAAGACCCCACAAAAGGAAGCCAAATTTTCTGACTTCTTTGGATTAAGGAATCACTCAAATGGCTTCCTATTTTGCCTTGAGTAGTGTGAATTCCAAGATAATCAGGTATCACAGTCAAAAGGAAGCAGAGAAATGAATGCCAAAGAGTAGAACCTGGGCCTGTGCTGCACCCAGCTCGGCCTCTGCTCTGCCACTGTGCCCTCTAAACACTCCAGCTACAAGTAACTCTTCTTCATGAGACTTATACTTTGTTTTTTCAGGACAACTTCATTTTATTCTCCAAATAAAAGATTGAAGCTTCTGAGAAAAAGAAAAAAGAGTGAAGGATCATCTTTGATCATGCAGTGAGCTGACTAAAAAATGTGGACAAAAAGCAGAGACTCGATGGCAATGACTCCAAGAAATAGTGAATGTCATGGGGATATAAATGGGCTCTTTATAAAGAGGCAATTTCTCTTCTACACATTCCCCCTTTCATCTCGACATGGCCATGGCTCCCAATCATGGCAAGGGCTGGGCTTTCTTCTACCAAATGCTCTGCTTACACTGTCCCACAGGGACAAGCTAGTATCTAGGACAGGCCAACGGGTTTTAATTCCTGTTGTTCCAATTTTTTGGAAGCCAAAAGACATAAAAAAAAAATGTCAGGCTGCAAATGCCTGTACTAGGCTCCTTCCACGAGAACTTCCAACAAAGAACTGTGTGGTAAAGCAGAGATGTCCAGGATGAACACCACAGGCCCCTCAGGAATTTACACAGAGGCCTATGCTTCCCTCTACTGCCAAGGCCAAAAAACCTTTTTTATTTCATAATTTCAACCTAGAAATCCAAAGGCATAAGGGAAGTTTATGTCCACACTGTTCAAATCTGTAAATATAGGCGTCAGGGAACAGGGAGGTAGACACAGCTCTCTACAATTAAAGACTGTGTATCTAATGCCATAAATGCAAACTATGAAATAAAAGTACTATGTGAGTGAACAGATAATGCTGGCTGTAGTAAGAGGATATGAGAGGACTGGGCTCTACATCAAGGGTCCAATTAAATGCCAGAGGCCCCTGTCTGTCACGGGTGCTAAGGTGAGATCTGTTCTGAAACTGCTTAGAAATCCTAAGGGGAATGGGCTCCCTCCACCTGGGAGAGGGGCTCGGTACCAGAGCATCTCTGTCAAGAGAGCTAGAAAAGGGACCTTTGGGACCCAAGAATCTATACCACCAACTTCCGCCCTTCCCCTCTCCGCAGCAGCTGCAGAACATGTGCTGAGCGGCTGTGACCCATTAGAGCCATCAGAGCAACACAGAGGGCAGTAAGGGCACATGCGGTGATGCTCGGGCGGACACAGATGTGCACACACAGCATTAAAGCCGATTCTAGTGGAGTCTGCACGTGCTGCGCCACCGCACTGCTCACCTCTGAGACGGGACAACCCAAGAACTGGCGGTGTGGGCAAAACACAATCGAATCACAAACATTCTATTTAGATACCAATAGCATTCTTTAGGCAGAGATGTTAAGTGTGCTTAATGATCTCTTTTAAAAATGTTTTCCATGGATGTTTACTGGTGTTACATAAACACAGTAAGAATTAAGTAAGTCACCTTAAAATAATGGCATTTACTGTTTCAGCACGAGAGAAATAAAACACAGTAAATGGAGGTCTTTCCCTGCTGCTGTGAGAGAAGTCTGGGTCATGTGCTGCTCATCAACAAGGGGGAAACCACTACGTCAAAGAGGTTCAAAGGACTGCACCAGAGAGATGCTAAGGCTGGCACTGGAGTTTCTGACTCTCCCACCAGGGAAAGGTCACCTGACCAACCACCCTGGAGAATACCAGAGCTTAAAGGGACCTTGAAAACAACTCGCTTTTCCCACCTCTTTGTGTGTGTGTGTGTGTGTGTGAGAGAGAGAGAGACAGTTTCACACTTGTTGCCCAGGCTGGAGTGGAATGGCGCGATCTCAGCTGTCAGTAACCTCCGCCTCCCAGGTGCAAGTGATTCTCCTGCGTCAGCCTCCCTCAGCTGGGATTATAGGCAGCACCGCCACACCCAGCTAATTTTTGTATTTTTAGTAGAGATGGGGTTTCACCATGTTGGCCAGGATAGTCTTGATCTCTTGACCTCGTGATCTGCCTGCCTCTGCCTCCCAAAGTGCTGGGATTATAGGCGTGAGCCACCATGCCCAGCCGGTGAAGCTTTTCAAGAGCACTGATGTTCTAGTTCCACACTCCAGACACACAGAGGCAGAATTTCCATGGGCAGGAACCCAGGCATGTGTGCACTTAACAGCTTCCCAGGTGGCTTGATCGCCTCTCCCGACTTAAAGATACCTGCAGCCCCTCGTTCTCCCTGCCTCCAATTCACTCCACATGGCTAACAGAGTCATTCAAGTTTAAATCGGATAGTGTCAGTCACCGAGCTGAAATTCCTCAATGGGTCCTCATGCTCTAACCTGCAGCAGTAGTTTTCTATAAAGGATGTGAATCAGAATCACTAGAGAAGGCTAAAAAGTTGCTTGAGGGCAGGTCGTGCCCCAGTAGTTCTAGTTCTAGTGGGCCTGGGAGTCTGTGTGTGAGGTCATTCTGCAGAGTAGAAAACACTCCTTAATTTCTTTTTTTTTGGTCCATTTCTCTCCTATCAGGATCTGATGTCCCAGGAGGAGTGACTGGTCAGGGCTGGATTCAAGTGTCCCAGGGTCTCTGAGCAAAAAGATATCTGAAAAATACTTCAAAATCCTTTCAAAAAAAGTTTAACAGCTTTTCAAAAGACAGCTTGGGTTATTGTCAGTCTTGGATATATGATGATATAACCACAGGGTGGGCCTGAATTTTGCTGTGGACATTAATTATACACTGGTTTTCTTGGTGTGTCTGGGCTGACTTTTAAGGATTTAGGGACAATACAACCCTATTCTCAACAGCAATATATCACAAAAACAAAAACAAAAACAAAACAGAATTTGTCTTCTTTGACTTTTCGTCTCAACCATGCTGCTGGGTTTGGAAGGATACACTGATGATGATGGCGTCTAGGTTTTCAGTTGCATCCTGAGAACAGCCTGGACGGCAACGACACTGAATGCCGACGTGCCGTAGCTCCACTGCATGTCATGTCCAAGTAGGAACGGGGCAGACGCGTCAACTCTCACTCTAACCAGCTAGTCAACGTCTGGAATACACAGTCAATTCTCAGGTTCGTGGTAGTCGCATAGAGTTGCCAGGCACACCCACTCAGCAAACACTGAACTACTGTCCCTAGGAAAAATACAGGTTAGGTTCCTGAGATCCTCTGGTCACAACATTCTCATCAACTGAAATGCCATTTGCGTTATGTAGGCTCATCTGCCAATATCTTTATAAAACAAGCAAGTCTCATCAGCAGTGCAAACCCATTCTTCCCACTTCCTTCTCCCAACACCGAGCAAGTATTTTTAAATTCTTCCTCAGTTTCCTGATCTGCAGAACCTGCCTAGCCTGCAAGGTTACCTTTCTCACACGTTACAGCCTTTTGAAACTTGGGAGCCGACCAGCACTAGCTGAGAGAGGTGTCATATTTTCCTGACCCTGACTGATGTGAACATACATTTCTTTGGTTTTCAGCCTCACAAGAATGTTACCCATTGCTTTTTAAAATTGGCGGTCATCTCATGAATCCATGAATTTGGCCGCTTTTCCATCTTTTCCACAGCTGCGTAACACTCTACAGATGTCCCTTTAGCAACTCTCAAGGCAGCTTTACGTACGTATTGTCAAACTTCCTCTCCTTTCTCAGATGTGCTGTACTGTTGATTCAATAACTCACGCTCAACAGCACAAGAGCTCATGCCTTCACGAAGCTTCCCTAACACACATGTTTTCTCTGCAGGTCTATCTCAGCCTCCCTGTGCTTAGGGACAGTGGACAGCACTGCATCACTGCACTTAGGGCCATTTTAAACAGCAAAGTCACCAAAACCAAGCACAGAAATGCTAAAAGCATAGTACTAAATAGACCATGGAAAAGACACATGTACAGTATGAGAAGGTAAAGTGTCTGCCTAACCTGAGTTGGGAGCATAAGCACCGGATGACTCAACCTTTTCACTTCTCTGTGCATGTCCAAAAATGACGAAAATAACTGTGGAAGTGCTCTGGGTATTGATTTGGGGGTTAAAATACATTTTAGCGGCCGGGAGCAGTGGCGCATAACTGTAATCCCAGCACTTAGGGAGGCCAAGGCAGGTGGACCACCTGAGGTAAGAAGTTTGAGACCAACCTGGAGAAACCCCATCTCTACTAAAAAAATACAAAATTAGCCGGGCGTAGTGGCACATGGCTGTTAATTCCAGCTACTTGGGAGGCTGAGGCATGATAATTGCTTGAATCCCAGAGGCGGAGGTTGTGGTGAGCCAAGATTGCACCATTGCACTCCAGCCTGAGCAACAAAAGCAAAACTCCATCTCAAAACTAACAAACAAACAAAACAACAACAACAAAAACCATTTAGCAAGCAGGTGAATTTACAAATGTGAAATCTGTGAATAAGGAGGATCGGCAGCACAGGGTAGGGAACTTCTCAGGCCACTGACTAAGCTATTCTTAGTAATGGGTGATGTGACCTAAATGCTTTGTCCATTAAATTTTTTTTTTTTTTTGAAGCAGAGTTTCACTCTGTCCCACAGGCTGGAGTGTAGTGGCACGATCTTGGTTCACTGCAACCACTGCCTCCTGGGTTCAAGTGATTATCCTGCCTCAGCCTCCCAAGTAGCTGAGATTACAGGCACCCGTCACCACACCCAGCTAATATTTGTATTTTTAGTAGAAACAGGGTTTCACCGTGTTGGCCAAGCTGGTCTCAAACTCTTGACCTCAGGTGATCCACTCACCTCAGCCTCCCAAAGTGCTAGGATTACAAGCATGAGCCACCACACCTGGCCACGTCCATTAAGTCTTTTGTCACAAAAGCAAAACATGTTAGATATGATAATTTGATAAGGCTCATCTGGACAAAGTAGACAATGTTTAATCCCTTTTAAAAATTTCTTTCCTGGCCGGGCACAGTAGTTCACGCCTGTAATCCCAGCACTTTGGGAGGCCAAGGCGGGTGGATCACGAGGTCAAGAGATCAAGACCATCTAGCCAACATGGTGAAACACTGTCTCTACTAAAACTACAAAAATTAGCGGGGCGTGGTGGCAAGCGCCTGTAATCCCAGCTACTCGGGAGGCTGAGGCAGGAGAATTGCTTGAACATGGGAGGTGGAGGCTGTAGTGAGCCGAGATCGAGCCACTACACTCCAGCCTGGCGCCTGGTGACAGAGTGAGACTCTGTCTCAAAAAAAAAAAAAAAAATTTCTTTCCCAAGACAAAGCAAACAATGAGCTCATAAATAAGCCACATAATGATGCCTCTTCAGCAACTAAGTGGCTGACATCTGTAAGTTAGTTGATATCCTACCATCAATGGCACACGTGCAGGACTGTTTTCTTCCTTAGACCAAGAGTGCATATTGTCCATCCACTCTGACACCTATCATCCATCTCTATCAGATCCAGCAGTGTCAATACTTGGTGACTGGCAAGCTATTTCTTTTGAATAACCCACTCCTACACCGCAGAATGTCCTTAGGAAGGGTCCCTGTGAACTCTCACACAGTCACTGCTCAAGTGTCCCAACATGTGGCCTCCAAGCCGATCAGGCTGCTTAGAGACAGTGGCAGCAGCATGGCTCACACATAGCACATCTAGCACAGCCAAGAAATACTTGTGGCTAGGTGCGGGGGTTCACATTCGTAATCCCAGTGCTTTGGGAGGCTGATTCCAGATGATTGCTTGAGTCCAGGAGTTTGAGGCCGCAGTGAGCTATGGGTGCACCACTGCACTCCAGCCTGGGCAACAGAGTGAGACCCTGTCTCTAAAACAACAACAACAAAGCATTTGCTATTTTTCAGTCACTTATGTTGCTTACTCTTTTCTTCTGTTACCCAGTTTTCAACTTAGTTTAAGGGAATAATGATTGCTTCTTAGGTGCCATTCTTCTTGGGAGATTATAGCACACTCAAATGAAAGACTCTTTGTAACTCCCAGACAGCACATGGTCAAAAACCTTCCCACAGTCACCCACTGCTGCTGGTTTCTCTAGTGTTCTACTCACTCCCATGCGGGCTGACCTCACTTATTTTTTAGCTCACTGATGAGTTGATTACTGTGTAACTTGACAGCCCGGTGTTGTCACACCTCATCTTCCAATGCAAACATGGTTTCTTTCATGTCTTTGATCTCTGCATCACTCTCTGATGCTTTTTCCTGCAGCTTTAGGCTGATTCCGTTCAGCTGTTCTGCAGAGTGATTACATATCGCCTTCAGTTACGAATAATCCTTTTCCACCTAAAATAAAAGGCAAGTTCCCTGGTCGGTTTCACAACAACAAACTTCCCACAGTGATCAGTACACTTCAAGCCAAAGCCCCATCATGACACAATATACCCATGTAACAAACCTGTATATGAACAGCCTCAATCTAAAATAATACATTACAAAAGCCCCCTCAACCCGCCCCCCCGCCCCGCCTCCGGCAAGTCAGCAGCAGGCTCATGGACACACTGGCAAAGACGCCCTTGGCATATGCTGTTTCTTGCATTATTCGCATCAGAAACAGCCAAAGCGGCGAACAGTCAGAGAAATAGGATGTATGCTTCCAAGTCACTGGATTCTGTACCCCTTCCTACAAGCCAAAGGGAATCTGCATGCACTTAAATATTCCTCTTTCCTGCAGCTGTGGGGAGCAGTGCTCCCTGGGAGGCACTGGCCCTGCACCAAGAGGGCTGCCTAGTGTGGTCACCCCACCACACATCAGCCATGGAGCGGCGCCCTCTGCTGCTGAGCTGTGAACAACACCCATGAAGCCAGGCTGATCTGCAATCTCCTTGGCCATAAGATACTTGAGGTTACAATGTTTCTTTAGAGGCCTACATCGTGAATGTGATAGGGTATCCCAGGAGAAAGCACAGAGCACTGAAATGTGCACGCACCAGAAGCAGAAAAGCGGCACAGTAGCCACTTTTTGTTCAAAAATTGAACAAGTGGCCACCTGTTCAATTTTTGATTGTTAAACATTTTAAACATATAGGAAACTACCAAAAATAAAGCTAAACAGGCACCCAGACTTAACATTAGTTAAATTTTACCATACTTGCAAAATCTTTTTATTCTAGGAAGAATTTTTTAAAGCTTCAATGTTCCCTCCCACCTCAGAGAGTAATACACATTATCCTAAAATTGTTATGTGGTCATCCCTTGAATGGTTTTTCACTTTTCTATATATGTATGTGTCCACAATAATACATAGTATTGTTCTGGGTGTTTTGAATGTTTTACACCATGATGTTATACTGTATTGTACTTTTGCAGTGTACTGTATTAAGTCTGGTTTATAACACGGTAATATGCTCTGTCCTTCACCATCCTATGCTTATTATGCCCTTGGCAGCTTGTTTTTAGCTGTGTTTTCAAAATGTATCCATACTGATACACATCCTGCTAGGTGGCTACTTTAGTTGCTGCATAGTATTCCACTGTGGCAAAAGAAACTATCAACAGAGTAAACAGACAACCTACAGAATGGGAGAAAATATACATTGTAAGGTATATATTAATAAAGGGAAGCCAGGCAGGTGGCTCAGGCCTGTAATTCCAGCACTTTGGGAGGGGGAGGTGGATGGATCACCTGAGATCAGGAGTTTGAGACCTGCCTGGACAACATGGTGAAACCCCATCTTTACTAAAAATACAAAAAAATTAGTCAGGAGTGGTGGTGGGCGCCTGTAATTTCAGCTACTGGGTAGGCTGAGGCAGGAAAGTCGCTTAAATCCTGGAGTCAGAGGTTGCGATGAGCCGAGATTATGGCATTGCACTCCAGCCTGGGCAATAAGAGTGAAACTCCATCTCAAAAGAAAAAAAAAAGAACACAGTGAGAAGATATAAACAACTATAAATGTATATAAACCTAATGACAGGATACCAAAATACATTTTTAAAAACTGACAAAATGAAAGAGAGAAGTAGATACTCTTACATTAATATTGGGATATTTCAATACCCAACTTTCAATAATGGAATCAGACAGATCAATAAAAAAATACAGGACTTGAACAACACTACAAACCAATTAAGCCACAACAGATGTATATGGAACATTCCACCCAACAATAGCAGAATACATATTCCTCTCAAGCGCACGTGGTACGTTCTCTAGGATAGCCCACATATTAGGCCACAAAACAAACTTTAATACATTTTTAAAAATTAAAATCATTCAAAGTATGTTTTCTGATCACAATGGTATAAAACCACAAATCAGTAACAGAGGAAGAACTGGAAAATCCACACATGTAAAAATTAAACATGCTCTTCAATTGGTCAAAGAAGAAATAAGGGAAATTTGAAAATATCTTGAGACAAAGGAAAATGAAAAGTCAACATGTCAAAAGTTGTGGGATACAACAAAAGCAATGTGAAGAGGGAAATTTATGTAAATACATACACTGAAAAAGAAGAAACGTAATAACCTGATCATAACCTAATTATATACCTTGAGGAAACAGAAAAAGAGAGCAAACCAAACCCAAAGCTCGAAGATAGAAATAATGATTAAAGCAGAGATAACATACAGAATGGAAAAACAATAGAGAAACTCAACAAAACCAAAATCTAGCTCTTTAAAAGACCAAAAAAATTGGCAACATTTTAGCTACAGTGACTAAGAAAAAGGGAGAAGATTCTAATTATCAAAATCAGAAATGAAATTTACTAAGAAAAAAATGGAGAAGACTCATATTACTAAAGTCAGAAGTGAGACTGGAAACATTATTACTTATTTCATGGAAATAAAAAAGATTATAAGAGAATACTATGAACAGCGGTATACCAATAAATTTTATTCTCTTTGCAGCAATTGTGAATGGCAGTTCGTTCTTGATTTGGCTCTCTTTAAGTCTGTTATTGGTATATAGGAATGCTTGTGATTTTTGTATATTGATTTTGTATCCTGAGACTTTGCTGAAGTTGCTTATCAGTTTCAGGAGATTTTAGGCTAAGACGATGGGGTCTTGTAAATATACAATCATGTCGTCTGCAAATAGAGACAATTTGACTTCCTCCTTTCCTATTTGAATACCCTTTATTTCTTTTTCCTGCCTGATTGCCCTGGCTAGAACTTCCAATACTATATTGAATAGGAGTGGTGAGAGAGGGCAACCTTGTCTAGTGCCAGATCTGAAAGGGAATGCTTCCAGTTTTTGCCCATTCAGTATGATATTGGCTGTTGGTCTGTCATAAATAGTTTTTACTATTTTGAGATACATTCCATCAATACCTAGTTTATTGAGGGTTTTTAGCATAAAGTGCTCTTGGATTTTGCCAAGGGCGTCCTCTGTATCAACTGAGATAATCTTGTGGTTTTTGTCTTTGGTTCTGTTTATGTGGTGAATGCAGCCATCAAAAACGATGAGTTTGTGTCCTTTGTAGGGACATGGATGAACCTGGAAACCATCATTCTCAGCAAACTGATGCAAGAACAGAAAATCAAACACCACATGTTCTCACTCACAGGTGGGTGTTGAACAAGGAGAACACATGGACACAGGGAGGGGAGCATCACACACTGGGGTCTGTCAGGGGTAATCGGGGAGGGACAGTGCAGGGTAAGGAGTTGGGGAGAGATAGCATGGGGAGAAATGCCAGATATAGGTGATGGGGAGGAAGGCAGCAAATCACACTGCCATGTGTGTACCTATGCAACAATCTTGCATGTTCTTCACATGTACCCCAAGACCTAAAATGCAATTTAAAAAAAAAGAAAAAATAAAAATAAAAGAAAAAAAAATTT
>CAUYLZ010046985.1:0-20664 GCA_963573645.1 Pithecia hirsuta
TATATATATTTATATTTATATATATAATATATATATATTATATATAAATATATATATTTATATTTATATATATTTATATATGTGTGTGTGTGTGTGTGTGTGTATATATATATATATTAAAAAAACACAAATTCTTTATCCACTCCTTGATTGATGGGCATTTGGGCTGGTTCCATATTTTTGCAGTTGCAAATTGTGCTTGCACATGCAAGTATCGTTTTTGTATAACAACCAGAAGTGCTAAGAATCACTGACACAGAACAAGTCTCCAGAAATGCTGCTTTGTGTTCCAGAACCCCTTGTTGAGGCAGTGGGTGAGCATCACTGAGATTGTGTGAGTCAGAAATGCCCCAGTGATACAAGACTTGGGATCTGGGACCCATGGGCCGCCCTAAGGTACACTGCGTTTTCGGGGTTCATGACTGCCTGCCACAGCTACAGTTCACTTTCTAGGCCAGTGTGACATATCCATCCTCTGCTGTCTTTTATCAATGAATCTGTATACCCTGTTGGAGGAATTATGACTTGTATTTGTCTTCAGTTTGGAAGAACATGTTCCATAAGGCAATTTTGAAATTATTCGAATCATAAACAGGAGATGTAAACTAAGAAGTATCTCAACACCCTCACATCACTGGTTGAACAACCTGGAGTATCTAAGATTATTTCATAAATGAGTTACTGATGGTGAGCGGAGTGTTGAACAACTACTTGTTATTACATTTCTACTTGGAAATGAAGACATTAATCAGCCCATGAGGAATAACTCATAAGTTGGAGTTTTAATAATCCTTGGATGCTAAAAACTTGTTCTGAACTTAAATGTATGGTGAATTTTTAAAATATTCTAGTCTAAAACATCTAAAAGACTTTTAGACTATAAATGTGACTCAGTATGTGGTAGACAGAATAATCCCCCTGCTACGATGTCTGCATCCCAATCCCTGGAACCCATGAATATGTCCCCTTACATGGCAAAAGGGAGTTTGCACGTGTGATTAAGGTTAAGGGCCTTGAGGTGGGGAGGTTATCCTAGACTATCTAATTTGGGCCCAATTTAATTACATGAGCTGCCCAAAGCAGAGTACTTTTTCTGGCTTTGGTTGGAAAGAAAGGTGACTATGGAAGAACGATCAAAGAGATGCAACATCGACAACTTTGGAAAATGGAGGAAGAGGACCATAGGCCACGGAATGTGGGCAGCCTCCACATGCTGGAAAAGGCAAGGACACAGATTCTCCCCTAGAACCTTCAGAAAGCAACGCAGCCCTGCACATGCATTGGTTTTAGCTCAGTGCGACCCATGTCAGACTTCTAACCTACAGAATGCCATGATAGTAAATTTGTGTTGTTTTAAGCCACTACATTTGTGGTAATTTGTTACAGCAACTATGGAAAACTGTTACAGAATGAGGGCACAAAATACTTTGAGTATGTGTCATAAAACAAGGATGTGCTGTGGTTTGGTTGATTTTTGTTACAGTGGGTTAATAAACCACAGATGAAACAAATTTGTTTTATTTTAAAAGTGATAAGTCTAAATGCAGTGATAAGTATGTCTTAGATGCACATTTTTTTCCTGTCATCAAAGAAAAAGAAATAGTGCTTAGAAAGAACATAAAGGCTTCTTGACTGGTTCAAATTGCAGGAGCAGTTTGAGAGAAAAGGTGCTGTTATTTAGTTTTGATTCTGATCATCGTGCTGAGACAGAGACCTAAATCCCTCTTAGTGTACTTCTAAAGCAATATAAGCTCAGAGCCTGAAGTGTATCATTCACAGAAAGGAATTCATCTCTAATCTCACAGAAGTTCCAAATTGCTGGGCATACCTGGGACTAAATCCTCACATATTATGTTACCCAGCCAGTTCTATTCCACTTCAGTAAGGATCAAATCCTGGTCCTAACATTTAAGCACTTGAGAGATTTAGCTGAAAACATTGTCTTCAAGAAGAATGTACACAATTTATTTCTACTTCAGCTTCAAGAATATCCAAAGCAGAAAAATATTTTCACATTTGATTATTAGCCCCATATTTATGTGTTTGTGTATTTGTTGATTTATTTATGTCAAGAAGAGGCTTCAAAAAGGAACAGATTTGAACCAGCTGGAGTGTTTCTTTACTTTTTACTAGCTTTTGCTATTTCCTCTTGATCATTAACTATTTTTTTCTCATAAATAACCAAAATCTCTTGAACAAGGAATGTTTTCCTGAATTTGTAATGCAATTTTCACCTAAACTTCTGAGAATTTTTTTCTGCATCTCTCAAAATGGTGCTTAGTGTTACAGAATCAGTCTACTTCAGACTATATGAACATTGAGCACATACCTTTGCCAATATATTAAATTCTGAGAAGAAAAATTTTATGGTTTCTGCCAAAATTCTGGTCTTATTCTTACTACATATACTTAGATCCACCTTTATTTATGTTCTACTGACTTTACAAGCTTAATATACATCTTTTAAGCAAATAGGAATAAATACTTTCTATTTTTACATCCAAACAGTTGCCCCTGATGACCCCAGCAGAAAAATAGATGGCGACACCATTATATTTTCAAATGTTCAAGAAAGATCAAGTGCAGTATATCAGTGCAATGCCTCTAACGAATATGGATATTTACTGGCAAACGCATTTGTAAATGTGCTGGGTAAGCTCTCCTTTTATTAAAGACATGGCAAATTAAATTAATGACTACTGTTATTTTCTGCTCAGTCAGCAAAAATATATTGAGCATCTACTATGTGCATTGTACAGTACTTGGAACTATAAGGGATGGATCAGATATAAACCTTGCCCTAGAGAATAATGCAGTTTTAATGTCCTTTAATAACACAGTTTTTATACTGGCAAATTCTTCATTCTGGAACTAGTCAAATAGGCTGTTCCACTTACAGATGGTTAGACTAAGTGTCAAACCCTCAAAAGGAAAATAGCATTTGTCTGCTATTAGTAACTGAATATTACTGCTCTTCCATTGCGAGAAACTGACAAGTTAAGTAACAATTTAATGATTCTGATTTTTAACAGCTAAACCATTAATCATAAAACTTGGCCTTCATCCAAGTCACAGATGTACATTTATTTTATTTGTAAAAATATATTTTAAAAAGTCTGATATACTGAAACATATTCTCAAATAATTGGTTTATGTGAATGTTATATTTCTTATATTGGACAACAGTACCAAAATACCACATTTGTTAAAATTTTTGTGAGAATTGTTTTCATGGTGCCAGGAAATTACACTTCAACCCTTTAAAATTAATATGCTTCTTTTTCAAACAAAATTACCATCAGAAAACCAGCCAATACTTGGCATTTTTCTTTCATGCTTGACATGAACGTCACTAATCCTACTGAAGAGCTAAGCAGTGAAGTTATTGCTGGATGTTGAGAAAGCACTTTTGGCTGCTGGTTCCTTTTTCATCTCTACTTTTATGAGTTCAACAACATTTTTAGATTTTACATATAAGGGAGATCATGCCATGTTTGTCTTTCTGTATCTGGCCTGTTTCACATAACATAATGTTCTCCAGTTTCATCCATGTTGTTAAGACATGAATGATGTGAAGGAAATTACAGAATTTTCTTCTTTTTTAAGGCTGGATAGTATTCCATTGTGTGTGTATACCACAGTTTCTTTATTCCATTCATTCATTGATGGGCACTTAGGTTGATTCCACATCTTCGCTATTGTGAATAATACTGCAATGAATGAGGAAGTTCAAATATCTTGACATACTGATTTTATTTCCTTTTGATATATACCCAGTAATGGGATTGTTGGATCATATGGTAGTTTCATTTTAAATGTTTTGAGTATAAACAGTATACACAATCTTTATAATATTTTCCATAATGGCTATGCTAACTTATATTCCCTCCCACAGTATTAAATGTTCCCTTTTCTCCACATGCTTGCCAACACTTAGATCTCCTCTTTTTGATAGTAGCCATTCTAATAGGTGTGACATAATATCTCCTTGTGGTTTTAATTTACATTTATCTGATGATTGGTGATGCTGGGCATTTTCCCATAATACCTGTCAGTCGTTTGTATATCTTCTTTTGAAAAATGTCTAGTCCAATCCTTTGCCCATTTTTTTTATCAGATTATTCATTTCCTTAATATGAATTATTTAGTTCTTTATATATTTTAGTGTTAACCCCTTACCAGATAGATGGTTTGCAAATGTTTTCTTCCCTTCTATAGAGGCTGTCTCTTCACTCTGTTGACTATCTCTCTGACTGTGCAAGCTTTTTAGTTTGGTGTAATCCCATTTGTGTATTTTTGTTTCTGTTGCTGTAGTTCCATTTTTTTAGTCATCATACTCACCACTCTGCTTTTCTCTGCCAGCTTATGTGTTCCCCCACCATTCCCACCCACTAGGGTTATGGTGAGTCAATCATTCAACAAAAATATACTTGACTGTTATTTTTGTGCCAGACACTGTGCTGGGGATAAAACAATAAAAAGTCTCATTCCAAGACTGCAGTGGACTCACAGTAAATCAACAACTAAAATAATGCCTGAGCAAGAAGTGGGGCAGGAGGTAGAGAGAGGAGAAATATATTTTTCTGTCTTGAGTGACTGGCAGTATTATGCCTGGTACAAAACATAAGGAGAGAGATTGGTTGTGCTTTACCATAAACTTTAATGACTTTGAAACAAAATACAATAAATACACTTGTAGTCCTAAAATGTATTGTAATAGTTACTTTACCTTTTAAAAATATTTACAGCTGAGCCACCACGAATCCTCACACCTGCAAACACACTCTACCAGGTCATTGCAAACAGGCCTGCTTTACTAGACTGTGCCTTCTTTGGGTCTCCTCTCCCAACCATTGAGTGGTAAGTAGCAGCTCTGTGTGTTTTTCCATACTTAA
This sequence comes from Pithecia hirsuta, assembly GCA_963573645.1. Taxonomy (NCBI): domain Eukaryota; kingdom Metazoa; phylum Chordata; class Mammalia; order Primates; family Pitheciidae; genus Pithecia; species Pithecia hirsuta. The sequence goes on from CAUYLZ010046985.1 coordinate 4,896, forward strand.
AGTGTCTACAAAAGACTTCATATTCACGGCCGGGCGCTGTGGCTCACACCTGTAATCCCAGCACTTTAGGAGGCTGAGGCGGGTGGATCACGAGGTCAAGAGATCGAGACCATCCTGACCAACATGGTGAAACCCCGTCTCTACTAAAAATACAAAAAAATTAGCTGGGCGTGGTAGCGTGCGTCTGTAGTCCCAGCTACTTGGGAGGCTGAGGCAGGAGAATTGCTTGAACCCGGGAGGCGGAGGTTGCAGTGAGCCAAGGTTGTGCCACTGCACTCCAGCCTGGTCCCTGATGACGGAGTGAGACTCTGTCTCAAAAAAATAAAAATAAAAAAAATTTTTAAAAAGACTTCATATTCTAAATATGTTGGGTTTTATTTTTTAAAAAAACCAAGGATGGAAAAGTAGCACACAATTCATTACACTGTTAATTTTATTTTTTTCTATTGAGACAGAGTCTCACTTCATTACCCAGGCTGGAGTGCAGTGGTGCAATCACAGCTCACTGCAGCCTCCGCCTCCTGGGTTCAGGTGATTCTCCTGACAGCCCCTAGAGTAGCTGGGATTACAGGCACCTGCCACCATGCCCAGCTAATTTTTGTATTTTTCATAGAGATGTGATTTCACCATGTTGGGCAGGCTGATCTCGAACTTGTAACCTCAGGTGATCCACCCACCTTGGCCTCCCAAAGTACTGAGATTATAGGTGTGAGCCACAGTGCCTGGCCTACACTGTTAATCATTAAACTCATTCATTCACTGTTAATTGTTAAATTATTCATTCACTGTTAATTATTAAATTCATTCAGATATTTATTAACTACTGGCTCTGTGTTAAATAGTTTCACGTGTACAATCTATTTAGCAGCATACTCTGTCAAGCACAGATCTACATGTAAATGATTTTTTTTTTTTTAATTTAAGGCTGCTGTATTTTACAGTGTCATGGACATCCCCTGGGACTTTGTGAGTAGTGGCAGGAGGGATTAGTTAGGGTATATTCCTTGATAATAAAAATATCACGTAGGGTAGTGGAGGGTTCTATAAGCTCCAAAGCAGAATTTGTTATTAACATTGTTTCTCTTTAGTACTTCTTGCACCAGATCTTCCTGACTTGGATCCAGCCAAGCTCTCCCATGTTCTTTTACTCCCCACTTAAGATCATCTCCTTTTATATGCCACCCGAGGTTTAAGTCCTCTAGATCCTCATAGTTTGTTTACTTTAGCTGAAAGAGACAAGGCAGAGGATGGATAAGCAATGACTTAGAAAGAATGAATGAAAGAAAACTGGAACATTCTTTACTGATCATCTGTCAGGTCCCAGATGCTGTGCTAAGCTCCAACTACTGAGGTCAGAATAAAGGCAGGGTTAAGATTAAAGGAAAATCTCCCCAGGCCCCCATCTTCACCCCAGAGAGGAAAAATGGATGCTTATGCAGATGATTTTCCTAGTGAAGGTAACAGATTCACACTTAGTTTGCTTCATCCGTTTCACTTCTCCTATCTGACATACATGACTTTTTTTCTCCCCTGAATATTTTCCTATTTTTACTTTCAAAAGTACAATCCTTATAGCCTTGCAACTTTTATATACATCATAGTTGTGTTGACCTTGAACATGACATTTTATGTCTGACTTCAAAATATGATGTGTTTTTATTCTCATCCTGATAATTTCTGTAATGAAAGGTTTAAAGGAGCTAAAGGAAGTGCTCTTCATGAAGATATTTATGTTTTACATGAAAATGGCACTTTGGAAATTCCTGTGGCCCAAAAAGACAGTGCGGGAACTTACACGTGTGTTGCAAGGAATAAATTAGGGATGGCAAAGAATGAAGTCCACTTAGAAATCAAAGGTAAGGCAGAGGTAATGTGGTTTTTTAAGTTTTAAATGACTTTGAACAGATTTTCCAGCTTTGCCAAATGGATAACGATAACTTTACATTTCAGATCCTACGTGGATCATTAAACAGCCCGAATATGCAGTTGTGCAAAGAGGGGGCATGGTGTCATTTGAATGCAAAGTGAAACATGATCACACCTTAGTCCTCACTGTCCTGTGGCTGAAGGACAATGAGGTACTGCCCAATGATGAAAGGTATTTGAAGACGATTTCTTTACTTTCTCTTCATTCTTTCTTTAAGCTATTCTTGAACTAAAGATCTATTATGTAGTCAGCTATGGTGATGTTTTTAGTTTCTGAAGTCTGCTGTCTCCAAAATAGAGAGAGATACATTTTCTCCCTACTGTAAAATATATGTACCTAAGAAGGTACCAGGTGATTGAAACAGGACCCCGAGAATATTTGTCTATCTTTGTGTGCTAGTCTCTTGTGTAATTCGGAATGGGAAAAAAAAACCCTCAGGCCTTGGACAACATCCATTTTTTTATACCTTGAACAGTAAAGTCTCAACAGATGTTTTCATTACCATTCTACAAATAAGCAGAAATATGACCTCTTTAATCACCAAAGACTGCTCACATCCTTGTCAGTATTTTAAAAGACACTCGTTTTTACTTGGATAAGGACTTTTTCTTTTGATTTTACCTAAAGCCATTGGAAAGGGAACGAAAAACAAAAACAGGTAAAGCATTAAAGAGCCCAAGCATGCTGCAGATTTAGTTAAGAATGGAATAAAGGTCATGGGATTTTCCAGATGAGACCCTCAATTTGACAGAACAGTACAGACTAGAATGTGTGAATTTTAGCAAAGTGGCTATAGGCCTCGCTGTATATTAGAAGGAATGCTGTATTGTGGTCGAAATCATTTCCGTGGTTCACCTGCAGCTGACCTAAAGTTGTGGTGCCTAAAGCTTGCCCTATTGCTTGTTAATGGCCCCAGAAGAATTCTATGGCCTTCTCTTTTATGTGCCTAGAGTATCCATCTAGTTTTATGCTTGAACCAGTCCATTTTATTTGCTGACTTGATAAAGATGAAAAGGATAACTGGGTGTGGTGGTCTCATACCTGTGGTCCCAGCTACCTGGGAGGCTGAGGTGGGAGAATTACCTGAGCCCAGAAGGTTGAGATTGCAGTAAGCTGTGACTGCACCACTGCACTCCAGCCTGGGTGACAGAGTGAGACCCTGACTTTAAAAAAAAAGAAAAAAAAAGGATGAAAAAGAAACATAAAGAAATGACCATCAGGTTAAGTCGGCTGAAACTTTTACTTGGAAATAAACTGAGAAGACAGTTTATGATTTATGCAGCTTCATTAAAATAATACACGAATCCTCTATAGATTAATTTTTTGATCTACTGAGCAATTTTTCATGTTCACAAGTAACCTCTAGAGAACTCTCAGTAGAGATTGTTCATCTAAATCTTCCTGTTTCTAGTGATAAAGCAAATTATTACCCTTTGTATTTAATTTCTCTTATAAGAGTTTATACATGTAAGAAAATGCCATGAAATTTCTGCAGTAAATAATAAAGTATTTAAAATATATACGTTGATAGAAATTGAACTGAAGGAGTGGTTTTCCAGTGTTTCATGGCAGCAAAAGCCTTAGTAAAGCCCATTAGTAAGGATAATGCTGGAACTAGCCTTTACTTCATTCCCCTGGGAACTTAAGTAAGTTTCTACCACTCCCTCTAGAGCATCAATCCCCAGCCTTTTTGGTACCAGGGACTGGTTTCATGGAAGACAATTTTTCCACAGACAGGGTGGGGGCACAATGGTTTCAGAATGATTCAAGTGCATTACATTTATTGTGTACTTTATTATTATTACATTGTAATATGTATATACATGTGTATATTATCACATGTAATGTATATAGTGACAGATCATCAGGCATTAGATGATCATAAGGAGTGCACAATCTCGATCCCTCACTTGCACAGTTCACAATAGGGTTCACCTTCCTGTGAGAATCCAGTGCTGCTGCTGTTGTGACAGGAGATGGAGCTCAGCTTCACTTGCCGCATTCCCCTAGGGACTTAAGGAAACACCTACCATACCCTCCAGAGCAGCAGTCCCCTCTGCAGCCCAGTTCATAACAGGACAGTACCAGTCCATGGCCCAGGGTTTGGGGACCTGTGCTCTGGAGGGCTAGTAAAAAACACTATACCAGAGGACTTATCCCTTCTAACCCAAGATTCTAGTTCATTCTCACTGCTTTCCAACTTGAATCATTCTTAAAGTGATATGTGTTTTACTCTAATTTTTGAAAATTTGTACCATCTTTCTCTTTTATCAAATGTACAGTTTCTTTCCTGCCAGTGAAGCAATTATAGGGTGTGGCTGAATGTCCATTTTTGCTGCTCTGAATGCATTCTGTCCACAGGTTCACTGTTGACAAGGATCATCTGGTGGTAGCCGATGTCAGTGACGATGACAGTGGGACCTACACGTGTGTGGCCAACACCACTCTGGACAGCGTCTCCGCCAGCGCTGTGCTAAGCGTTGTTGGTAAGAAAGAGAACAAAAATAGCCCAACCGGCTTTGCTGCATTTGGTTGAAAAGGAAAGATAAGATAAAAATTGTAAATATCAAATGTTTGCTTGTTAATATGCATGGGTGAGTTCATACCCATGTTTTTCTTCTTTGAAAGATGCCTTGAAGGCAATAATTTAAGTATAAATATACTATGTAGCAGCACTGGGTGAAATGGTAGATACCCACATTAGTAACATTTTTGTAATAAAATCAAGAGAAATAATCAACTTGTATCTAAAATTGAAGTTTTTTCCCCTCAATTGTTACTGCATGTTTAACAATGCTGTGTCTCACAGCTAAGCACAGGGCTCAGTTTTATAATCTTGAATAATGTACCATCTTTGTCATCTTGTGCTATCTTGTATCTTTCCATTACTAATTTTGATTAAAATCCTTTATATTAATGTCCTTTCTAGCTCCTACTCCAACTCCAGCTCCCGTTTACGGTAAACTAATATGAGTCTTCTTTCTCTGTTTTCTGTCAAACAATTTCACATCTGCATAAAATATTGATAACTTTCTTTCCTATATCACATAATTGTGTCTCTTAAGGAAAGGGGCTCTGTCAGTTGTTATGTCATGTCACTCATTTACTGACAATGAATCATTTCTTCATCATAACCCTAGATTTTTCACCAAGTTCATGGCCAGTTGCTTCAAATAGTTGATGTGCTATCATAAAATCACTTCGTTTAATGAAAGTCCCTCTTTGATGCAATTGCCTTGTCAAGTAGCATAGTGCTTTTTAAAAAGCCATCATCCACATTTTACAGAATGAAAAGGCTATTTCTAATATCATTCCACAAATTAGATTTTCACCTCAATTTGTTAAAAATTGTTTTGGAAAAATAAATCTTGTTTTGGGATTTCATTTTCAAGAAATGTATATAGGAGATAAATGGATGTTTAGAACAACATTTAGCTTTTATATCAGAGAAAACTGACTCACCATGTGTTGACAAAAGACAAACACTTAAGAAAGACCGAAAGGAGGGGCACATTCATGCTGTGTGGCTTTTTAGAATCTGGAAAATAAGTCAGAAATCATTTCCAGAAATCTTTTTATTTAGAGAACGTTCATCTTTATTCAGCACATCATTACAAAAACCAATTTTTTGAGATAATCTCAGCTGATTTTGCACAATAATATTGTATTTAGTTATCCAATACAAAACCTGTGCTTTGTAGACTTTTACTGCTTTATCACTGATAAGAAAAAAGACCCATATATTTATATGTTCTCTGGTCCCCTGAGTGCCAGTGTTACTCCTAAGAGCAAGGTCAAAGGTCTGGGGGGAATGACACTATTAGAAGAGGCAGACATGCTTCCAGGACTCTTTTGTCCCAACATGTGTCTATCTATACACTAGTGTCCTCTGGGAGTAAACACGCTTATGCGTGCTGAGGGCTACTCCCATGGCATCTATTTCAGAATTCTTTCCCAAATATAAATATTTTTTCAGAGCCCCCAAATCTCTTATTCAGCATGTTTCAGAAAGAACATTTGAGTTTTCTTTAAACAGTATCTTTTATTTGCCTATATTTGTTTTTCAGCAGTGGCTATTCTCTGTTTCCCATGTATTAGAAATTAAGCTTATTATTTTTCATGTTTGTGCTCATTCATGTTTATGAGAAGACACACTGAGAGTGCTGATGAACCACATGTGTCTGCTTCACTGGGTTTGGTTACAAATGTTTTCATTTCCTTTGATAAACAAGTGAGCAGAACTCATTGATGGGTTATCTTGGGTGTGCTCGTGTGTTCCCAGCAACCTCAGCTGTTCGCATTTCCTTTCAGTCGCATGCTCATTGACATCAAGTGTGCTGTGTCTTTAAGATGTCCCCACTGTGAATAGTATCATGAGTAAAGGAGAACCCCTTAAAGATGGGTGGGTGACCATGATGTGTGTATGTTTGGTCTACAGATGTCCCAAATCCTCCCTTTGACTTAGAACTGACAGATCAACTTGACAAAAGTGTTCAGCTGTCATGGACCCCAGGCGATGACAACAATAGCCCTATTACAAGTATGTGGTATTATTTGCTCTATTACCTATCAACTTAAATGGCCATGTTTGAAGCAGTTTGTAACAGTCAACTGAATTTCCTCACAAAGGTATTTACTGGGATTCTCTGCTTCATTACTGATAGAACAAAAATATTTATTTATGTCCTTCCTGTCTTCAGAGCTGAAGTTATTCCTGGTTACACCTTCTAGAATAGGACACCACTTAATTGCTGAAGTTGTTGATTAATCAAATACACTGTTATTTGTGTTTAAGATCAATCAAAATTACTTTAAGTATCTACTACAGTAGGAAGGTGCACCTTAAGTTAGTCGTTTATTTTGCCCATTTCTTCTGGGAGAAAAGGTTAGGAGGAGCAAGTGCTGAATGGCCCTGTCTTCATATTAGGAAATTGAGGCTTGTCGAGTAAAGTAACTTTTCAACCCACAGTTGGTAACAGAACTGGGTGTAGATAATAGGTTCTACCTTAACTTCCAACCTAGGTCTCTTTCTTTTCATTAGCCGCTGCTACAAAGTTGCCCATTCAACAATGTGAGCGTCTCACCTTGGTGGCATAAGCCTAGGGCCTAGGGAGTGAGATAATGAAGGACAGTGTCATAAGGATACTAGAAGAGCGTAATAAAATTAGACTATAGGTAAGCTTAGAAGTTTAAATGTAAAGCCAAAGAGATACTTAAGAGGCAGACGCAATCAGGTCACATGCCTGAAATACATGATTACTTTCAAGCATATACTACAGGAAGACTGAATTCCTTTCTGATGACGACCTAAGATGATTCTGAAATTGTAGGTGTGTTGATTTATTGCACTTCCTGGTAAAGTAGAATATTTCCGCTAAAATTTATCCAAAGCCTTCCCTCTATCTTGTGTTGTTTAACGGTGCTTTTTTCTTTACTGAGTTTTCAGTGTCCTTGATCAGAACACACAGTCATCCAGGCCCAGTCTTCTAGCTCATTGGGTACATTAGCTAGAGTTAGCTGGTTAGATGGCTTGGAGACTCTTTTTCCCTATATTAAAATAATACCATTAGATTTTGAGGCACTTCTACTCTTTCATTCATTTACTCATTCATTCAACAGATATTTTTGAGTGCCTACTATGTGCCAGACATTGTTCTAAAACAAAATAGTCAAAAATCTCTGTCATTATGGAGCTTATATTTTAGATGAGGCCACACATAAGATAAAATTAATAATATGTTATTAAGTATAATGTCATTATATCTGCATGTAAACATATACATACATATATATATGCACACACACAGAGAGAACTCAGATCTACCTTCAAGAAAGAACCTACTGTAAAGTGTGTTAACTGACAGCCTCCATCTGCTTCTCCTTCTGTAAGGCGCCACTGCAGGGTTCACATGAGGCCACACTCCTTGGGGTGCTCCAGTTGCTGGTCCAGCAGAGGTCCCAGAGGTCACACATGCCTAATGCAAAACTCTTCTCATGGGCAGACTGTACTCTGGCCTCCTGGTTGACCTGGCTGAGTCTATCCCAGAGCTATACTATACTGTAGTCTGAGGCTCTTCCTGCTCACTCGTCTTTCCCTCCCCCTCTTTCTGTTACAGATGTCAGACCAGCATTGTGGTCTGAAGGAACTTCCCTCCTTCAGGCTTCTCTGCTTCCTTTCCCTTTTTTCTTCCATGGGCATTTTCCCAAGTAGACCTCTCCACTTCTAATTCTTAGTCTTTGTTTCCTAGAGGACTCAAACTTATATACACCTATTAATACATATGGTTGTATGTGTATGTGTTTAGGGCATGCAAAAAACAAATCAGCAGAAAGAGATGTGGAGCTAGGGGTATAATCATGAATAGTGTGAACAGGAAAGGCCACACTAAGAAAAGAACTTTTGAATATGTCAATCAAGACGGGAGGGAGGTCAGTGAGCACACTACGCAGTTGTCTAGGGGAAGAACTTTCCAGCAAGAGCAAAGGAAAAGAGCAAAGGCCCTAAGACAGGGGCATGTCTGCGAGGAGGCCAGTGAGGCTGCAGTGAAATGAACAAGGGAAAGTGAAGAAGGACAGAAGGTCAAAGAGGTGAAGAGTTAGATGGTGGGTGTGTGGGGTGGGAATTGTGCAAGGGCCTGTAGGTCGCTGTGAGGATGGGGAAGCTCTTGGAGGGTTTTAACAGAGGAGAGGTGAATGAATAACTCTGGCTTGTCTATTGAACATAGTCTATAGAAGCACAGGAAGAGAAGCAGAGAAACTGGGAAAGACCGTGGTTACCAGACTGTACACTGAAGTGCCTAGTGGTACCTCAGAAATTCACAGGGTGCCTCCCTTGGGATAATTTTAAAGTTTTACCTTTAAATTTTGATGTTAAAAAACACAGTGACATCTGTCAGACATCACATGAAATTAGCTTGAGGCAGATGACAGGTTCAACTATATATCTCGTGTCATTCTGTGGTAATGTTATATCTCTGCAAAGCATTTGCTGTGATAAAAAGCAAGTGCCACATGGAAATCATTGGGAAACAGGAAGTGTGGAAGGTGGTGTCCAATCTGTTCACAAGGTTTGAGAAGTTGTATAAGAGAAGCTTTAAATTGTTAAGATATAAATAGGCTTAAAATTGTTCAAAATTTAAATTGTTTAAATGTATTTAAGGTATAACATACAACATATCAAGTTGTATGAATCTAGCTACTTAATACATGAAAACATTAGGTCATTCTTTTGGCCTAAAGGAGCCATGAAAAATAAATTACGGAGACACTAAGTACATCGTGAACCAAGAAAGTTTGGGAACTACTGAGTTAGGAGGTTATGTGATCATTCTCACAAGAGAGGAGGGTGGCCTGGAATTGGCTGAGAAATGGACAGATTCAGGATATATTTTAATGGTACACAGGCCATTGTACTACCAAGAGTGTGGAAGATGTGGGGAAACAAGGATTCCAGGTTTTGACCTGGGTTGTCACTGTCAATCGGAGAAGAAGATTGGGATTAGTTCTGGTCCTATCCAGTCTGAGATGCTGTCATGGACAACCAAGTGGAATTGTCGAGCAGACAATTGGACTTTCTGAGTCTGCAGTTCAGGGAAGAGGTCCAGACTACAGATATAAATGTGAAAGTTACCCATTTATAGGACTGGAGATCACCCAAAGATGAATGTGGATTGAAAGGGGAACTCCTCCCTCAAGGACTTAGTTTTGAACCACTGCAACACATGTAATATTTTTAGTTCCCACTGCAACACATTTTATATTTTTAGTTCATCTTTGTATTTAGAGTTCATTCATGGTTTCTGGCACATAGTAGGCAATCAATAAATATCCAAATACCTATTATTTTACAAGGGTAAAATGTGTACAGACCACAGAATTTTATTAGATGCAGAGGGTGTGCACTGAAAAGTATGCCTTCCTCCCATTCCTGCTGGCCACACCAGTGTTAGTGTATATTCTCTGAGAGGTAATGCATATACATGCAAGTGAATATGTCTATTTGTTATAGTAATTTTTTTTACATTTACACAAGCATAGTACACAGCACACAATTCTATACCCTGCTTAGTTTCACTTAACATTTTAGAAATCTTTCGTTTCAGCACATATGGAACAGCCCTATTCATTTTTTTTTTCTCTTTTTTTGAGACAGGGTCTCACCCTGTTGCCCAGACTAGAGTGCAGTGGCTTGATCATGGTTCACTGCAGCCTCGGCTTCTGGGCTCAGGTGATCCTTCCTCCTCAGCCTCCCTAATACCTGGGACTATAGGTGCACACTACCACACCCAGCTAATTTTTTGAAGAGAAGGGGTTTTGCTAGGTTGCCCAGCCTAGTCTCAGACTCCTGGACTCCACTCACCTGGGTCTCCTGAGAATACAGGTGTGAGCACCTGCACCTGGCCAACAGTCGTTTTTAACAGCTGCAGAGTATTCCATTGTGTAGACATAGTGTAATTTGTTTAGTCAGTGTCCTGTTGATGGACGTTTAGGTTGTTTACAATTAGGTTATTTCAATTGCAAATAATACTCCAATGTAGATTGTTTCTCATGTGTGTTTGAGCCATTTGTGTGAGCACATTTATTCAAAATACATTGCTAGAAGTAAAATTTCTCAAAGAGTATGTGCCTTAAATATTGACAGATTTTCTAAATTGTCTTATACAGAACTTGTTCCAACTTATATCCTTCCTACAAAGTCAGAGAATGATTGCTTCTTTGTGTCATAGTCAACAAAATGTGCTAAACTTTTGATATTGCCGATATGTTGAGTGGAAAATGGCATCTCATATCTAATTTAATTTCTCCTATTATGAAAAAAAATTGATTATCTTTCCATATATTTAAACTTTTTAGGGATATGTGGATTAATTCTAAACAGTTTTAAGTAGCTAAACTCAGCATGCTGGAGAAAGAATACCAGATTAGGTAAAATCTAAAACTGTTTAGAATTAATCTATATATCCCTAAAAAGTTTATATATATGAAAAGATGGTCAAATTCTTTTCATAATAGGAGAAATTAAATTAAATACAGTGAGATGCCATTTTCCACTAAAGTGTTACCGTGTATGGTTAAGTGTTGAGGATAATGATAGAACTCTGAAATCAAACCACTTTAATGGCATTTTTCTTGAAAGTAAAATAATTCATGTTTGGTTGCTCATGTTGGAGATATCTAAAATAGGTTTTGAATTATGAATAAATGTATGTTAATTTTCCAAATCCAGAAAACACAGATATGCTTTCCCCACTAAAGAAGTTAACTGCTGGGAATGGCTTGGTGCATATCTTCTAGGTGGCTCTTTTTTTTGAGATGGAGTCTCACTCTGTCACCCAGGCTGGAGTGCAGTGGTGCGATCTCTGCTCACTGCAGCCTCCACCTGCTGGGTTCAAGCAATTCTCCTGCCTCAGCCTCCTGAGTAGCTGGGACTACAGGTGCACACCACTACACCTGGCTCATGGTTAATGGAAAATGGTTAATAGCTTGTGCTTTAGTATGTCAATGATCACTTTCTGTAGGTCTGGGAATTGAATTTGCTGTTCCTGTAAGTTGAATTTGCCGTGCCCTTAGTTATCGCTAGCAGCTACCCCTGGGTGACTGAATTCACTGTCTTGGGTTTGGTGTGTGTGTGTGTCGTGGCCAGAATTCATCATCGAATATGAAGATGCGATGCACGAGCCAGGGCTGTGGCACCACCAAACCGAAGTTTCTGGAACACAGACCACAGCCCAGCTGAAGCTGTCTCCTTACGTGAACTACTCCTTCCGCGTGACAGCTGTGAACAGCATTGGGAAGAGCTTGCCCAGTGAGGCATCTGAGCAGTATTTGACAAAGGCCTCAGGTAAAGCAGGAAAGCTGGACTTCTGGGGTACAAAATGAAATAAAAAGATTTTCCACTCCTTGCAAAAGACCAAAGCTTAAGCATATGTGGCTGCTTAACTTCTAGAACCAGATAAAAACCCCACGGCTGTGGAAGGACTGGGATCAGAACCTGATAATTTGGTGATTACATGGAAGGTGAGCTATGATGCCTTTAAATTTATTCGCTATTTTTTAGAGTGAAAAAAAGTTGTTTGAAAATAATGCCTACATTAAAATCCCATCTCACCCATTTCTGGGGAAAAAATATATGTGTATATATATATCTCTTTATTAAGAGGCAATATTGTGTAGTTGTTAAAAGCTTGAATGATTGGGTATAATTCTGGCTCTCTGGAGTCAGAATGACTGGGTATAAATCCCAGCTCTGCCACTAACTCTGTGACCTTAGGCCAGTTGTTGAACATCTCTGTCAGGCATCTGTATTATGGAAATGATAATAGAACCGATTTCACAGTATTAAAGGGGCTAATATATATAAAGCACCTAGAACAGTGACTAGCATGTACTTGTGCTCAAAAAAATGCTAGCCAGTGTTATCTTAAACACCTGGGGCCAGGTGCAGAGGCTTGCACCTATAATCCCAGCACTTTGGGAGGCCAAGGTGGGTGGATCACGAGGTCAGGAGTTCAGGACCAGCCTGACCAACATGGTAAAACCCTGTCTCTACTAAGTATATGAAAATTAGCCAGGCATAGTGGCACGCCCCTGTAATCCCAGCTACTCACAAGGCTGAGGCAGGAGAATAGCTTGAACCCAGGAGCTGGAGGTTGCAGTAAGCTGAGATTGTGCCACTGCACTTTAGCCTGCGTGATAGAGCCAGACTCTGTCTCAAAAAAAAGAAAAAAAAAGAACCACTGAAAGACAATCACCAAGCTATTCCCAGCAGTCAACTTCTTTAGTGAGGAAACTTATATGTGTTTTGTAATTTGGAAAATTAGCATATATTTACTCATAATTCAAAACCTATTTTAGATAGATCCATACATGCATACTTACATGTATACATATATGTACATACTTACATTCATACAAACATGGAACAACAGAATGGCAGGCTAGCCTTTTTTTTAATAAAGAGGAAAACAGTCCATAGGTTTCCATTCGAAAGTAAATTGGACAATGATGTACCATTGCACAAACAGGAATATGTAAAGGATTCCATATGACTGAAATGTCTTAAGAATCACCTGCCCTTGACTGTAGAGCCAGAGTTTGAAGGTTTATATGATTTATTGCTTCAAGATAGTAATCTACAACCTTTGAAATGTTGATCCCGAACAAGCTTTGAATCTCATTGCAAATGCACAATTGATAAAAGGTCCCTGGAGAAAATGGTTAATAGCTTGTGTTTTAGTATTTCAGTGATCACCTTCTTAGATCTGAGAATTGAATTTGCTGTTCCTGTAAAAGACTGTGCAGTCGATCTGTGTTATAAGCTCTGGTTATTTGGCTTTTCTTATAGCCCTTGAATGGTTTCGAATCTAATGGGCCAGGCCTTCAGTACAAAGTTAGCTGGCGCCAGAAAGATGGTGATGATGAATGGACGTCTGTGGTTGTGGCAAATGTATCCAAATATATTGTCTCAGGCACACCAACCTTTGTTCCATACCTGATCAAAGTTCAGGCCCTGAATGACGTGGGGTTTGCCCCCGAGCCAGCTGTAGTCATGGGACATTCTGGAGAAGACCGTAAGTGATGCCATTTCCTTTCTACTTTTCCCAGCAAAACAGACTTAACCAAGGTGCAAGCCAAGGCCATTTTCAGAGGTGCTCAGGTTGCAAGGGAGGGAGGTCACGGTTAGCCTGCATGACTTCTCTGAGTTTAAACAGCCTGCTGTATAAGAAAGAGACATTCACAACATTCAAGGTGATTGCAGTATAGTTGTTCCTTGGTATCCACAGGGGATTGGTTCTAGAATGCCCCCACTCAGATACCCAAATCTGCAAATACTCAAGTCCCACAGATGGCCCTATGGAACCCGCCTATGTGAAAAGTCAGCCCTCCATATCCGTGGGGTTTGCCCCTGGGAATACCATGTTTTCCATCTTCTTTGGCTGTAGCTGGAGAACCTGCAGATGTAGAGGGCTGACTGTATTTGTGGGGGAAAAAAAATCCACGTGTAAGTGGACCCATGCAGTTCAAACCCATGTTGTTCAAGGGTTAATTGTACTTTTAAAAAAATCTTGTTTTCCTACTCAGGATGCTGAGGTGGGAGGTTTTTGAGCCAAGGAATTTAAGTCTAGCCTAGGCAACATAGCAAAACCCCATCTTTTAAAAAAACAAAAATCTCTCACAAAGTCATTTACCCCCAAATCTGTATTCAAGCCTTAATAATCCATAGAATAGGACTGGAGTGTGCTTTAATCCAAAATTATTGGAGATAGTGATATTTATGGATGAAATTCAAAATAACATTGATACTTCTACCACTTCCCTGTCCTTTTCCTAGTCCCAATGGTGGCTCCCGGGAATGTGCGGGTGAACGTGGTGAACAGTACCTTAGCCGAAGTGCACTGGGACCCAGTACCTCTGAAAAGCATCCGCGGACACCTGCAAGGCTATCGGGCAAGTGAATGGGGACCTTTCATGGCTTTCTTTAGTAAGGGCAGCAGTGAATGCCACTTGTCATACACACCACATGAGGAAGGACATACTTGGTTCATTGCTTTATGAACTTGTGGACTGGAGAGTTCATTTGGCTTATTGCCTCAGGTAGGGCCATGGCCAGAGTTGACGTGAAATCTCACTGAATCCAAAATAAGAAAAAAAAAAAGTTTTCTCCATTTTTCCGACTGATGATCTACCATTCTGCCAAGTAAGTATGTATACAAAATGGGGAAACTAATTTTTCAAAGACCTAGATTATTACTAACCGTAGCTAGCTTTAAAGCCATATGGACCACATGGGTTGAACATACAAAATTATCCTGATAATAATGTAGGCATTTTTAAAATAATTCAGAATATACTTTAAGATATTCTCATCTAGAGAGATCCAGGATGGCCAATTAGCAGCAGCTCAGGATTGTAGCTCCCAGTGAAAGCGCAGAGAGCGAGTGGACGCCGCACTTTCAGATGAATTTTTGTTGCCCACAGACCAGGAGATTCCCAGTGGAGGAGCCACACCAGTCGCCAGCATAACTTTTTTGGCTGGCGCGGCTGTTTTGTCGGTGCCCCGGCATGGCGGGACAAGGTGCCCTTTGAGTCAGGCTCGGCTGGTCCCATCCCCACAAGGAGAACAGCAATTGGAAACGCTGAGGACTGAGAGTTTCACAGCAAGCACAGCCGAACAGGGAAGGTCCAGCTCTGTGGGGAAGGGGCATCAGCCAAAGGAAAACTAAGAAACAGAAAAAACTTCATCACCGGGCGGAGAGAGATCCAAGATGGCCAAATAGCAACAGCTCAGGATTGTAGCTCCCAGTGAAAGCACAGAGAGCAAGTGCACACCGCAATTTCAGATGAATTTCTGTTGCTCACAAACTGGGAGCTACCCAGCGGAGGAGCCACACAGGTCGCCACCGCGACTCTTTTGGCCGGCGCGGCTGTTTTGCCGGCACCCCGGCATGGTGCGGTACTTCTCAGTGCGGAGTATACACGACTGGGTGCCCTTTGAGTCGGGCTCGGCTAGTCCCATCCCCACAAGGAGAACAGCAATTGGAAGGGCTGAGGACTGAGAGTTTCACAGTAAGCACAGCTGAACCCGGGAAGGCCTAGCTCTGTGGGGAAGGGGTGTCCGCCAAAGGAAAACTAAGAAACAGAAAAAACTTCATCACCAACAAGCCGGACGTCCACTCAGACCCAATCTGAAAGTTGGCAATTACAAAGACGACAGGTCAATAAATCCACAAAAATGGGAAGAAACCAGTGCAAAAAGGCTGAGAACACCCGAAATCAGAATGCCTCTCCTCCTACAGGGGATCACAGCTTCTCATCAGCAAGAGAACAAGGCCTGACGGAGAA
>CAUYLZ010046986.1:0-41663 GCA_963573645.1 Pithecia hirsuta
CTGTGAAACTCTCAGTCCTCAGTGCTTCCAATTGCTGTTCTCCTTGTGGGGATGGGATCAGCCAAGCCCGACTCAAAGGGCACCCCGTCCCGTACACTCTGCACCGAGAAGCGCCATGCCGGGGCTCGGCAAAACAGCCGCGCCGGCCAAAAGAGTCGTGCCGGCGACCCATGTGGCTCCTCCGCTGGGTATCTCCCAGTTTGTGGACAACAGAAATTCGTCTGAAATTGCAGCGTCCACTCGCTCTCTGCGCTTTCACAGGGAGCTACGGTCCTGAGCTGCTGCTAATTGGCCATCTTGGATCTCTCTGCGCCCAGTGATGAAGTTTTTTCTGTTTCTTAGTTTTCCTTTGGAGGATGCCCCTTGCCCACAGAGCTGGACCTTCCCGGGTTCGGCTGTGCTTGCTGTGAAACTCTCAGTCCTCAGTGCTTCCAATTGCTGTTCTCCTTGTGGGGATGGGACCAGCCGAGCCCGACTCAATGGGCACCCCGTCCCGTATACTCCGCACTAAGAAACACAACGCCGGGGCGCCGGCAAAACAGCCGGGCCGGCCAAAAGAGTCCTGCTGGCGACCCGTGTGGCTTCTCCGCCAGGAATCTCCCGGTCTGTGGGCAACAAAAATTCGTTTGAAAGTGCGGCATCCACTCGCTCTCTGTGCTTTCACTGGGAGCTACAATCCTGAGCTGCTGCTAATCGGCCATCTTGGATCTGTCTCTCTCCTTATTCATTTCTTAATAGACATTTAGGTTGTTTCCACCCTTTGACTATTGTGAATAGTGCCACTATGAACTTGGGGGTGCAAATATCTGTTTTGTTTTCCTTTTTAAGAGATGGGGCCTTGCTATGTTGCTCAGGGTAGACTCAAACTCCTGTACTCAAATGATCTTCCTGCCTCAGCCTCCCAAGTACTGGGACTGCAGACATGTGCCACCGTGCCTGCCTCCGACTATCTCTAGTTGGAGATCCTGATTTCATTTGTGTATATCCAGTAATGGACTGCTGGATCATATGGTTAATCCAACTTTTAATTTTTTGAGGAACTGCCATGCTGTTTTTCATAGCTGTCATACCACTTTATAATCCCACCGATATTGCAAAAGTGTTCTAATTTCTCCACATCCTCACTGACATGTATTATTCCTGGATTTTTAAAGGATGGCTTCTATAAGTAACCATCTCAATGAGCATGAGCTGATAAATACCTCTTTACATTTCTCTAATATTAGTGCTATTTAGTATCATTTGTGTACTTATTGGCCATTTGTATATCGTCTTTGGAAAAATTTATATTCAAGTGTTTTGCCCATTTTTCAATTGGTTTGATTTTTGGTGTTGTTGAGTTGTAGGAGTTTTAAAAATATATTCTGAATATTAACCCCTTTGCAGATATGATTTACAAATATTTTCTTCCATTCTGTGGGTTGCCTTTCATGCTGTTTTATCCTTTGATGAGCAAACACTTTTAAGTTTGATGTAGTCCTATCTGTCTATTTTGCTTCCTTTTTTCCTTGTGGTTTTGTTGTCATATTCAGGAAAGCATTGCCAAGTCCAGTGTCATGAAGTTATCTCTCTGTGTTTTCTTTACATTTAGGTCTTTAATTCATTTTGAGTTAGTTGTCATATATGGTAGAAGAGTTTAACTTCATTCTTTTACATGTGGATGTTCAGTTTTCCTGATACCATTTGCTAAAGAGATTGTCCTTTCCCCAATGAGTGGGCCTGGCACCCTTGTTGAACCCTTAATAATGTATGTGAGAGTTATTCTATTGAATATTTATTGATATATTTGTCTGAATGTATCCCAGTAGCACACTGTTTTTATTAGTGTAGCTTTGTAGTATGTTTTGAAATCAAGAAGTGTGAGTCCCCTAACTTTGTTCTTTTTCAAAGTTGTTTTGGCTATTTGAGATCCCTTGAGAGTCCATATGAATTTTAGGATGAATTTTTCTATTTCTGCAAAAAAAAAAAAAAATTCACTGAGATTTTGATAGGCATTGTGTTGAACTGTAGATTGCTTTGGGTCGTATAGACATCTTAACCATATTTCCAGTCCATGAACATGGACTGTGTTCTACTTATTAGTGTCATCTTTAATTTCTTTCAGCAGTGTTTTGTAATTTTCAGTGTAAAAGTCTTTTGCCTCATTCATTAGATTTATTCCTATTTTATTCTCTTTGATGCTATTGTAAATGAAATCTTTACTTTTTATTTTTTTATTTTTTATTTTTTGAGACAGAGTCTTGTACTTTTGCCCAGGCTGCAGTGGAGTGTAGTGGTGTGATCTTGGCTCCCTGCAACCTATGCCTCCCAGGTTCAAGCAATTCTCCTGCCTCAGCCTCCCGAGTAGCTGGGACTACAGGAACCTGCCACCATGCCCAGCTAATTTTTTGTATTTTTAGTAGAGACAGGGTTTCACTATGTTGGTCAGGCTGGTCTCAAATGCCTGACCTCGTGATCCACCCGCCTCGGACTCCCAAAGTGCTGGGATTACAGGCATGAGCCACTGTGCCCAGCCTACTTTTAATTTTTAATCTCATAAACAGTGCACAAATACATTCTCCTTGTAAGAACTGCTAAGGCCAGAATTCCCTTTGCCTACTACCGCCTCATACTGTTCTCTTTATGTCTTCCCAAGAGGTAACCCCATGCTTTTTCTATATCATCTTAGTAATGGCAGAAATTTGAATAAGCAGATAACCTTTTCAGATAATACTCTGGAGGGAGAAGTTTGTTATATAAATTTGGGTATATTGGTTTAAAATTATTCTCATTACTTTATGGTTACACCTGAACATACTAGACTATTGAACTAATATAACAAGAGAAAATAAAAGGAAATTTAAAGGATAGATAACTCTGATTATGATTTAAGTGTAGTATATTCAAGGGTACAGAGACAAGATGATTTCTTAAGTGTTTGCAAAGAAGAGAGGCTTGAGATTGAGGGATGGAGTTGGCTGGTAGTGGATGGGTTGAGGCAGAGGGCTTGAGAGCCGGCAAGTTGATTAACAGGTCATATGTAGAGCAGTTAACACATCCACATATCCTTGCCTCCCTCTGAAGAGTGTTGGTAGCTAGACATTGGAGGTTTCTCCTTTAAAAAAAATTGAAAGACAGATGTAGGACTTAGAAATCTCTGTTTCATCAGTGGACAAGTTGGGGAAATGAGAATGAAAGGACTGGCCAGGCACGGTGGCTTAGCACTTTGGGAGGCCAAGGTGGGCAGATCACGAGCTCAGGAGATCAAGACCATTCTGGCTAACACAGTGAAACCCCATCTCTACTAAAATACAAAAAATTAGCCGGGCATGGTGGTGTGTGCCTGTAATCCTGCTACTTGGGAGGCTGAGGCAGAAGAATCGCTTGAACCTGGGAGGTGGAGATTGCAGTGAACCGAGATTGCACCACTGCACTCCAGCCTGGGCGACAGAGCGAGACTCCATCTCAAAATAACAATAACAACAGAACAAAAGAATGAAAGGACTAACTAAAAGTCTAGCCCATCTCTTCTATCTGTGAGACAAACTCTACTTGGTTTGTCTCAGAAATGCAAGGCTTATTTTTCAAATATTAAACAGTGTTCTTCACTGTATTAACAATATAAACAAGAAAAACTATGACCATTTAATAGATACAGGGAAAGCACTGGACAAAATTTTGCACTATTTTATAATAAAAACTCTCAACAAACTAGGAATGGTAGAAAATTCCTCAAACCAGTAAAAGAGTATCTATAAAGTATATACAGTAAAGATCATAATGGTGAAAAACTAAACCATTTACCCTAGATACTGGAAACAAGGCAAGAATGGCCACTTTCCCCACTTGTCTTCGACATTGTACTGGAGGGCCTCACCCTTGAAATAAGGTGAAAAGTTATATACATCATATATGTTTACAATCCTTTGACTTTGGTTACATGGCCACAGCCTATTAATTGTAGGGTAGTCTTAGAAAATAAATCTTTGGTTAGGTAACCATGTACCCAGCTAAGAATTCTACCACCATGGAAGAAGAAGTAAATCACTTCCGGGGGACAGCGTCTGCCAAATCCACTGCTTTGACTACCCAAGTATCAGAGCACACCCATGTCAGCATACATAGAACATGCTCACATTCTCCCCAAGAGAGACAATGCCAAAGACCCATCTAATTACGGCATCCTGCTTAAAGTCAGGATCTCTGAGTATTATGAAATTCTTTTCTGTAAGATGGCTCTTTGTGTTGTAACATAAAAAATAGTTATTCATACTTTGTGAGGCCGAGGCGGGAGGATCACGAGGTCAAGAGATTGAGACCATCCTGGCCAACATGGTGAAACCCCGTCTCTACTAAAAATACAAAAATTAGCTGGGCATGGTGGCGCGCGCCTGTAGTCCCAGCTACTCGGGAGGCTGAGGCAAGAGAATTGCTTGAACCCGGGAGGTGGAGGTTGCAGTGAGCCGAGGTCGCGCCACTGCACTCCAGCCTGGCGCCTGGCGACAGACTGAGACTCTGTCTCAAAAAAAAAAAATAGTTATCCATCCAACCCCCTTACTCACATATACCCAAATAAGAGTATTAGAATAGAATATATAACAAGTAAAACTTTCACTCAAAAAAGAGAAGAATAGGAAACATACAACAGTCGCCATTTTTACAGCATTATCAAATCCTGCTGGACAGAAACTGCAAAGATTTTCTGCCGTCAGTAGGATAAATTCCTTGGTTTAGCCCATCAGTGAAGCCCTGCTTTTGCTTTCTGGGAGTATTTTTCTATTTGTTGTCTCCATCACCTCTGGCTTTCTGTTCCAAGAGGGCTTTTCCTGTTTTACTATCCTTCATGGTCTCATCTGAAGTGGTCCTCAAGGAGTATGCATTTTTTTTTGGAATGATCAAGTTTTTGTTGCATACTTCTTTTCAGAGCCAACTTATGCATTTGTTAATTTTTTTGATGGTCTCTTTTCTATTTCATGGATTTCTACTCTTATCTATATTTATTTTCTTGTTTCACTTTGGGTTTACTTTCCTCTTTTCTGTTTTTTAAGGTGGAACTTCAGGCCACTGATTTTAGATCTTCTTTTCTAAGATTAGCATTTAAAACTATACATTTCCCTTTAAACATCACTTTAACTACATCCAACAGACTTTGGTGTTGTATTTCCATTATCATTCAGTTAGAAATATTTTTGAATTTTCCTTGTGATTTTGTCTTTGATTCATTTATTTTTAGATTTATTCCCAGATATTTAAATACATTTAGATTTACTTCCAGATATTTGAGGTTTTCCTAGTTACTTTACTGTTACTGATTTCTAATTTAATTCTGTTGTGGTCAGATAATACATTTTGTATAATTTTGATCCTTTATATTTATTGAGACTTGTTTCATGCCTCAGTGTGTGGTTTATCTTGGTGAACATTCCATTTATACCTGAAAGTAACGTGTATTCTGCAGTTGTTAAATGTAGTATTCTATAACTGTCAATTAGATTAAGGGTTGATTATGTTGTTCACATTTTCCCTACTCCCTGAATCCCCTATGTTTTATTATTATTTTTTAAACCTCTCATTATTTTTTTTCCTCCATGTTTCTTTTGAGTTATTTCTTCTACCTTCTTGTTCCCTCTTTCTCTCAGACTAGGTCTAATGTGCTGTTTGACTCATCCAGTGAGTTATTAATTTGATTGTTTTTCAATTCTAGGATTTCTGCTTGTTCTTGCTTCCAGAACTTCTGGTCATATTTTTGAGTTGCTAGTTACCTGACAAAATTTTTTAAGCTTGGAATTTACCTCTTTGAAATAGTAAGTGTGGTTGTTTTATTGCCAGATTCTGGTCTCTTTCAGTTGTCTCATTTGTGTTGGTTCTCAACCATAGTGGCTATTCTCTCATGTAACTGGTTATTTTCATTGTGTGCTGGACATAATATTTGAAAAATAGTGTTTGAAAAATTACTTGTAAAAATAATTTGAAGCCTAGGATGACATTATCTTCATCAAATAAGATTTGTTTCTACCAGGCACTTGGGATCACTGGCAATTAGGGATCACCGGCAATTAGGGATCACCTTAATTCAGTTCAGAGCTTGAGATTTTTCTGACCACAAACTATGCAAGGGCTTGTTTCCCTGTGGTTCATCCTCTCCTGGGTGCTGCCTGTTGAGATCCTAACCATAAAAGTGGGGATCTCATAAGAACTCAACCTTTGGCAAGCCTTGTCTCTGACATTTGTCCCTCTAGACCCAGAAGCAAAGCTCAGCCTCTCAGTCTCCTACAGATGGCAAATGCCAGAAAGGCAAAAGTAGCTTCAAGTACCAGGCTTACCTTTCTGGATGGCCACTCTCACCCAGCACTCAGCCCACTTGTTCTTTACTGTCTCGTTACCTCTTGAGGCTTTTTAAGAATATTGTTTCTATAGTCTGTCCAGATTTTTCAGTTGTCTTCAGTGGGAATGCTGGTCTTAATTACCAGGCCTGATATTACTAGAAGTGGTCATATCATTTATAAAAAATTCTTACTTTGGCCATGTGCGGTGGCTCACACACCTGTAATCCCAACACTTTGGGATCCTGAGGCAGGTGAATCACCTGAGGTCAGGAGTTCCAGGCCAGCCTGGCCAACATAGTGAAACCCTATCTCTACTTAAAAAAAAAAATTAGCTAGGCATGGTGGCACGTGCCTGTAGTCCCAGCTACTCAGGAGGCTGAGGCAGGAGAATGGCTTGAACCTGGGAGGTGGAGGTTGCAGTGACCCAAGATTGCACCACTGCACTCCAGCCTGGGAAACAGAGACTCTGTCTCAGAACAAAGCAAAACCTCTTTACCCCTTCATTTTTCCTGTATTTTCTTTAGTCCAGTATTAGATATGCTGAGTTCAATCTCTCTCTCAAATTTTTTATCTTTATCTTTTTTCTATTTTGTGGAATGTTCCTCAGCTGAAACTTTCAACCATTTAATTTAATTTTTAAAATTTGGCTATTTATAATTTATAACAGCTCTTTTGTATGCTATAATTGTTCCTTTTTTTTTTTGAATTTTCTATTCTTTTATATGGATGCAATATCTTCTCATAGCTCTCTGAGGATACTAAATGGAAGGGATGGTTTTGAAGTTGTTTTCCCACAGCATGTGTCAGTTTCCTCTATGTTCTTTCTGGTTATTTTTTTTCCCCATTGGCTTTCTTCCCTATTCAAGAATGGAGCATTAAAAAGCTTATTAGAAGCTCTGTTGACAAGTTTTTCAACTGTTGGGCTTAGCTTAACTTGATCAGTCAGCATGTACCAACTATATATATATATGTAATTTATTTTTTAGGCAGGGTCTCAAAAAAAGAGTCTCAAGACTGTTGCCCAGTCTGGCATGATCATGACTCACTGCAGCCTTGATCTCTGGGCTAAAATGATCCTCCCACCTCAGCCAACCTACCCTTAACCCCCAAATAAGTAGCTGGGACTACAGGTGCATGCCACCATGCCCAGCTGATTTTTTTTTTTTAACTTTTCAAAGAGATGGAGTCTCACTATGTTGCCCAGGCTGATCTCCAACCCCTGGCCTTAAGCAATCCTCCCAACTCAGCATCCCAAAGTGCTGGGATTACAGGCATGAGCCACCATGGCTGGCCTAAAGGCTGTTCTTAGTGCTACTTCCAGTTGGGTTATCGAAGCAGTTGGATTCATGACTCAACACATTGTGAATTCTGTCAATATTTTCTCGCCCATGATTGTATGTTCACTTGGTGCATGTGGTCTGCCTTCCAGGGTATCACAGGTAATGATTTTACCAAATGTCTTGGCATGGATAACAAAGATCACCAACATTCTAGCTTGCTGTGTCCTAACCATGTACTGCCTGACATGCCATACTGCTAAGGAGTCCATGCCTGACTGCTAAGCCAATAGCATATATAATCATGCATCCCGTAATGACAGGAATACATTCTGAGAACTATGTCATTAGGTAATGTTATTGTTGTGTAAACATTGTGAATTGTACTTACACAAACCTAGATAGTGTAGCCTACTACATACCTAGGCTGTATAGTATAGCCTATTGCTTCTATGCTACAAACCCTTACAGCATGTTACTGTATTGAATCTTGTAAGCAATTGTAATATGATGGTATTTGTGTATCTAAACATAGCTAAGCATAGAAATGGCACAGTAAAAATGCAGTACAATCTTATAGAATCATCGTAGTATATGTGGTCTATCAATTTTTTTTGCCAATCTTATTGGCAAAACTTGATTGGTAATATCCAGCTTTGATAAAGGAATAGAGAAAAAGGAACCTTTGCTACACTGTAATTGGAATGTAAATTTGTATAGCCCTATAAAGGACAATTTGGCATTATTTATAAATAACTAAAATGTTCATGAGCTTTGACCCAGGAACTCTACTCCTGGGAATCTCTCCTGTAGAAATGTGTGTGTTCCCAAAGGTACTCAAAATAAGTTTGCTATAGTATGATTTATAATAGCAAAAATTTGGAAAAAGCATAAATGCCTAACAGTGGGGAGCTAGATACATTATGACAAATCTACGTAATTTAAATACTGTGCTACCATTTAAGAAACTAAAGTAGCTTAATGTGTTGTGACCTGGAAAGATAGTAAGTGTTCATGATGTGTTAAGCGAATGGGTAAGTTGCAGCACAATATGTCTAACACAACCCCCTTTCTAGAAAGAAAGAAAAGAAAGTATATGTTGTAAAATTATAGAAAAAAATCTGGAAGTGTATGATATAGCTGATAAATATAACACTAGTTACCTCTGAGAAGATAGAATGTGAGGGTGTAGGAGTATGTTTAAATTCTCTATTTGTGTATGTATACATAATAGAATTATGGGAAATTTTCACCATCTGTATCCCTCTGTTTTTAAAATTAAAAAAAAACTAAAAATACTGAAAGTAGTTTAAATACTGAAGTGTTCCTATAGCATAAATATAAAAGCCTTAAAATAATAGAAATGAACAATTTCAGAATTTTTTTTTTTTTTTTGAGGCAGAGTCTCACTCTGTCACCCAGGCTGGAGTGCAGTGGCGCAATCTTGGCTCACTACAACCTCTGCCTCCTGGGTTCAAGCAATTCTCCTGCTTCAGCCTCCTGCGTAGCTGGGACTACAGGCACCTGCCACCACACCCAGCTAATTTTTGTATTTTTAGCAGAGACGGGGTTTCACCATGTTGTCCAGGCTGATCTTGAACTCCTGACTTTGTGATCCGCCCCCCTTGGCATCCCAAAGTGCTGGGATTACAGGCATGAGCCACTGAGCCCGGCCTCAGAATGTTTTAAAAAATATTTGTATCTCAGATAGTAAACTGACTTTTGAAGTTTAGGTATGATTTACTGAAGATGAACTTCTTCTACACCAAGAACACCTTTCCAAGATTTCTGAGAATTTCTAGGGTTCACGGTAGCTTTTATTTTTGAGTTTCTGCTTAAACATAATTCCAGACTTGTCCGTATCTCACCTCCCAGGTCTACTCATCTGTCTGTTCCATGCTGTACCAAATGCAGAACTTGGCCCACTTTCTTTGATTCATTCCTTCCTCCAAGTATTACGCTAGGTATTTGTATATGTAGCACACTTTTCTGAAGATTTGGGGAGGTAGAAAGGGTTTGCATTTAAAATACTGCAAAGATGGCATTAAAAGTCCCTCAGTCACTTTACAGCATCTTTCCTTGTCACTAGTCAATATGGTGCTCTGCCATATTGCTTTCTTTCCTTGTACTAGCCCCAGATCTTTGTTTCTCTGTTTTTTTGTTGTTATTGTTGCTGAGATTTTTTTTCCTTGCTCTTTCCCCAGGTAGTGAATTCCTGTGTTATACTTAGGCAAAGAAGTTTAGGTATCTCCTCTATTTTCTAATGTTTTTAGGCCTCATCTTCCCCAACCAGAACAACCTATCAAGATATATTCCTCAACAAAGACAGTTACCTCCCTGAGAGGAACTCTGGTGCCTGCTGTTAAAATAATAATTTCCTCTCTTTCACTACATGTTATGGTTGTAAGTGTAACTGATAAAGTAATTAGCACATTAATTATCTTTATTAACTCTTCCTGTTGTTTATTTTTTCTAAGTAAAGCCTTATCCTTTGGTCAGTGCAGTTGATAGATGAGTCTTAATTGATGTTGGCTTCCTGCTATGAAACATAAGAGTTGTGAAATCTTGGCATCATTATGACACCTAATCATATTTTCATTTTATTAGCAACAAGGAAAATGACTTATGATTAAGCTGGAAGCTCTCTGCTAAAAAAAAAAAAAAAAAGTCAGTACTTTAATTAAAGTGTAAGCAGAAATACAATTAATGAAGTTGCAAATGATTCCTGTCTGATAGACCTTAGCCTAACAGTTGGTCTATGAAAACATGGCTATATGTAAGGTCCCATGGTATTAAGAGACCTTAACCAAAGTCAGTGTATAAGATTAATATGCCATGTATTAGAAACAATATAGCATAATGGATGGAGAGAAAGCTTTTGGTGTTAGAAAACCTACATTAAAATCTGCATTCTGCTCTTTACTGTGTGACCTTGGATATGTTTACCTAACTGAGCTTTGGTTTTCTCATCTGTAAAATGAGAAATATGTATTATAATGATATAAATCATAAAACTGGCTTAGTATTATGCTGGGTTATATAGTAAGTAGTCCGTACATAGTAGCAATAAAATTTTAGTAATAATTACTGTTATCTTTATAACATTTACTATTCTTATGTTTATTATTACCACTGGTTACTTTTCAGATGGCTAGTCTCATTGATTGATTGATTGATTGAGATGGAGTCTTGCTTTGTTGCCTAGGCTGGAGTGCAGTGGCATAATCTTGGCTCACTGCAACCCCCACCTCCTGGGTTCAAGTGATTCTTGTGCTTCAGCCTCCCAAGTAGCTGCAATTACCAGGCATGAGCCACCATACCCAGTTAAGTTTTGTATTTTTAGTAGAGATAGGGTCTTGCCATGTCGGCCAGGTTGGTCTTGAACTCCTGACCTCAGGTGATCCACCCGCCTTGGCCTCCCAAAATGCTGGGATTATAGGCATGAGCCACTGTGCCCGGCCTTAGTCTCACTTTAAATTCACATAGGCTGTCAGTGTTGCAGCAGTCCTATAATATTTTCCAGTCAATATGTTTCCCATTCTCCTAAGCCACTCTATTATATCCTGTCCTGTCTGCTCCAGTTTCCAATACTCCTCCTCTCTCTTCGTTCATGACTGTGGCCCTGTTTTGTATCTGACTGAGAAGACAGAAGCAGTTAGAATAAAGCTTTCATATCTTCTCACCAACATATCTATCAGTCTTCTTCTAGTCATAACCCTACACTCTGCCTTTCCTCCTGTTATAATGGAAAAGGGCCAGTTTTTTCATGTGTATACAGAATCCTGTCTGCTTCTGTGTACTCACAGACTTAGGACCTACTGCTATCCCCCTTACTCTTCAGTAATCACACTGTATCCCTCCGATACAGGGTCTTGCTCTGTCATCCAGGCTGGAGTGTAGTGGTGTGAATACAGCTCACTGCAGCTTTGACTTCCTGGCTCAAGCAATCCTCCCACCTCAGCCTCCTGAGTAACTGGGACCACAGGCTCATGCCACCATGCCCAGCTAATTTTTAAAATTTGTATAGAGATAGGGTCTTGCTGTGTTGCCCAGGCTTGTCTTGATTTCTTGGTCTCAAGTGATCCTCAGCCTCCAAAGTGCTGGGATTATAGAAGTGAGCCATGTGCTTGGTCACATTTTATCTTTTATGTTAGATAATTCCCATCAGCATGCAAACATGTCATCATGGGTTCTGTCTTTTAAAAATCCCTTTGCGCTGGGCGTGGTGGCTCATACCTGTAATCCCAGCACTTTGGGAGGCCAAGGCAGGCCAATCACCTGAGGTCAGGAGTTTGAGACGAGCCTGGCCAACATGGTGAAACCCCATCTCTACTAAAAATACAAAATTAGCCGGGTGTGATGGCACACACCTGTAATCCCAGCAACTCTGGAGGCTGAGGCAGGAGAATCGCTTGAACCTGGAAGGTGGAGGTTGCAGTGAGCCGAGAACGCACCATTGCACTTCAACTTGGGCGACAAGAGTGAAACTCCATCTCAAAAAAAAAAAAAAAAAAATCACTTTGACCTTTCCTTCATATTTCCATGCAACTATTGCTCCACTTTTTCTGCTTTCTTTAGAGAAAAGCTCCTTGGAAGCATATCCTTACCTCAGCTACTCCAAGCAAATTTTTATTCCTTCTGCTCAACTGAAACTGCATTTGTCAAGGTTTCCAATGATTGCCACATTGCCAAATCCAGTGGTCAATTATCAGTTCCTATTTTACCTAACTTCAGCAGCATTTGAATAGATTACTTGAGTCTTCCTGAAATGCTTTCTTCTGACTTGTGGAACATCTAGTTTTCACTGGCCACCTCTATAGTTTCTTTTACTGAATGCTCTCCAACTTTCCTGATTTCTAAAAATTGATGCACCCCAGTGCTCAATTCTTTATCTCTCTCTATTCAATTCCTAGGTAATATCAACCAGTCTCATGCTTTAATTATCATCTTTATAGTAGTGCCTCTGAAATCTGCATCTTAAATCTCAGTCTTCTCTGTACATCACACTTGTATACCCTACTGTCTACACTACATCTTTGGATATCCAGCAGGTGTCCCAAGCTTAATATAGTCTACCTTTTCCCCAATTTTACTTACTTACTTATAAATAAATAGTATTGGCCAGGCATGGTGGCTCACATCTGTAATCCCAGCACTTTAGGAGGCCAAGGCGGGCAGAAGCAAGACTAGCCTGGCCAACATGGTGAAATCCTGTCTCACCCATGGTGGCACGTGCTTGTGGTCCCACCTACTTGGAAGGCTGAGGTGGGAGAATTGCTTGAGCCCAAGAGGCAGAGGTTGCAGTGAGCTGTGATCGTGCCATCACACTTCAGCCTGGGCAACAGAGCAAGACCTTGTCTCAGATGAATAAATGAATGAATATATGGTACTTCTGGTCATCTAGTCAGCCACAACTCTTGGAGTCTCCCTTGACTCCCTTCTTTAACGTGTCCAGTCCATCAGCAAATCTTATCAGTTCATTGTAGATGCAGATCCAGAATCTGACCATTTCTCACCTTCTTTACATGCTATCACCATAATCCAAGCTACTACCTTCTCTTGTCTAGATGACTGCAGTAGCTTCTTAACTGGTTTTTCTGCTTCCACCTTGGTCCCTACAGTCTTTTTCTGTCAGAGTTATCCTTTTAAATCAGTAATTATTTTCCCATCTAAGTTTCTTTAATAGTTTTCCATGCATGTATAGAAGAAAACCTGAAAATCCTTACTGTGGTGTCTTCAAGATGCTGAACAATTTGGCTCCTGGCTACTGTTCTGACTTCATCTCCTACCACCAACCCCAGCAGCTTCTTCACTATTGTTTGAGCATACAAAGAATACTCCTGCCTTTACACTTGCTATTTTTTCTGCCTGAAATGTTTTTCACCCAGATTTTCACATGGTATATTCCTTCATTTCATTCAGTCCTCTGCTCAGATACCAGCTCATCATAGAAATCTTCCTGATCATGTCATCTGAAATGGCACCCTGTTCCCGATATCCTGCCCTCCTTCAGTCTCTTTATTCTTCTTTGTTTTTCTTCTGCAGTGCTTATTACTACTTGCTATTTTTCTGTAATTCCCACCTGACTCTTTCTAGAAGGTTAGTTCTCTGAGGGCAAGACTTTGTTTTGTTTGTCGTTGTATCCCCAGGACCTAGAATATTACCTGTGGCACTCCTTGTTGGATAAATAAATGAATGAGTTGCTTTTTTTCTCCATCACATACATTCTTATCTTACTAATGTACTTTTAAAAAATCTATGGAAAAACACAATCTTAAAAAATTGTGATAAATGCACATTAAATTAACCATCTTAACCATTTGAAAATGTACAATTCAGTTAATGCCAATGCTACCATCACCACCATCTCTCTCCAGAACTCTTTTCATCTTGCAAAACTGAAACTGTGTACTCGTTAAACAGTAACTCTCCATTTCCTCTGCCTCTGAACGCTGGCAGCCACCATTCTACTTTCTGTGTCTGTATCTATGACTACATTTTGTCTCTATAAGCACTATTTCAGTTAACCACTAAGAGGTAAGATTTGAATATTTGGGGAGTTGAACCACTCTCAGGTTTCTTTTAACAAGTACTTATTGAATATTTGCCTTGGGTTCAGTACTGTGCTGGGTACAATAGGGTTACACAAGTAGTGTCCTCTTCTGTTCTCTTCTGCTGGAAACAAGAATTGTGTATGTTTTACGGAAGATACCATTCCATATTTCATTACCATGCTCTGATACTGAAAACTAAGATATGTTTGGGTATGTGTATTAGTCAGGGTCTTCCAGAGAGATAGAACCAATAGGATATATACGGTCATGCACTGCATAATGACATTTCAGTCAACGACAGAACGTATATATGGAACAATGGTTCCATAAGATTGTAACATTGTATTTTTACCATACCTTTTCTATGTTTAGATACATAAATACTTACCACTGTATTTATGCCTACAGTATTCAGTATAGTAATGTGCTGTACTGGCTTGTATCCTAAGAGCGATAGGCTATACCATATAGCCTTGGTATGTGTATTAGTCCATTTTCACACTGCTGATAAAGACATATTCAAGACTGGGCAATTTACAAAAGAAAGAGGTTTAATGGACTTACCATTCCACATGGCCTGGAGGCCTCAAAATCGTAATGGAAAGTGAAAGGCATGTCTCACATGGCAGCAGACAAGAGAAGAGAGCTTGTACAGGGAAACTCCCCCTTATCAAACTATCAGATCTCATGAGATGAATTCACTATAATGAGAACAGCATGGGAAAAACCTATCCCCATGATTCAATTACCTCCCACCAGGTCCCTCCCACAACACGTGGGAATTCAAGATGGGATTTGGGGACACAGCCAAACCATGTCAGTATGTAGTAGGCTATGCCATCTAGGTTTGTATAAATATACAATATGATGTTTGTGTGATGATAAAATCACCTGATGACACATTTTTCAGAACATATCCCCATTGTTAAGTGACCCAGAACTGAATATAGACATATGAGAGGGGATTTATTAGGGAAATTGAGGTATACTGTTACGGGGGCTGAGAAGTCCCACGCAAGCTGTCTGTAAGCTGGGGACCTTGGTAGTATAGCTCAGTCTACATGTAAAGGCCTCAGAACCAGGGAAGCCAATAGTGTAAATCGTAGTCCAAGACTAGAGCCTGAGAGCCCCGGGGGCTTCTGGTGTAAGTCCCAGAGTACATAGGCTGGGGAGTCTAGAGTTTTGATGTGCAAGAACATGAGAGGAAGAGTGTAACCCAGCTGCAGCACACACTTGCCTTTTCTCCGTTTTTGTTCTCTCTGGGCCCCTGGCTGATTGGATGGTGCCTACCCATGTTGAGAGCAGATATTCCCCACCTAGTCCACTCAGGCTCACATGCTAATCTTCTCTAGAAACACAAAGACATACCCAAAGATAATGCTTTACCAGGTCAGGTGCAGTGACTCACGCTGGTAATCCTAGTACTCTCAGAGGCCAAGGTGGGCAGATAATCTGAGGTCAGGAGTTTGAGACCAGCCTAGTCAACATGGCAAAACCCCATCTCTACTAAAAATAAAAAAATTAGCTAGGCATGGTGGTGTACACCTGTAATCCCAGCTACTTGGCAGGCTGAGGCAGAAGAGTTGCTTCAACCCAGGAGGCAGAGGTTGCAGTGAGCCAAAATCGCCCCACTGTAGTCCAGACTGGGTGACAAACAAACAAACAACACAACAGCAAAAAAACAAAGATAATGCTCTACCAGATTTCTAGGTATTTCTTAATCCAATGAAATTGATGCCTAAAGCCAACCATAACTATGAATTTTGTGTTCTATAGCCATTTCCTGCTTTTGCCTTCTTTTTGTCTGGTCATTTCAAATTGACAGGAAAATGTACCTTTTTTTTAAAGGTAAAATTACCATAGAATTAAACATTTAATTTTTTTCCTTTTTTAGATGGAGTCTTGCTTTGTTGCCCAGGCTGGAGGGCAGTGGTGCAAGCTTGGCTCACTGCAACCTCCACCTCCTGGGCTCAAGTGATTCTCCTGACTCGGCCTCCCAAGTAGCTGGGATTACAGGCGCCCGTCACTATACCCGGCTAATTTTGTATTTTTAGTAGAGACAGGGTTTCACCATGTTGGCCAGGCTGGTCTCAAACTCCTGACCTCAGGTGATCCACCCACCTCGGCCTCCCAAAGTTCTGGGTTTACAGGCTTGAGCCACCGTGCCTAGCCAAACATTTAATTTTTTAAAATTTTTATTTTTTTTAGACAGGTTCTTGCTCTGTTGCCCAGGCTGGGGTGCAGTGGTGTGATCTTGGCTCACTGCAACCTCTGCCTCCTGGGCTCAAGCAATCCCCCTGCTTCAGCCTCCTGAGTAGCTGGGACTACAGGCATGGCCCACCATGCCTCATTATAAATTAAACATTTTAAAGTGAACAATTAAGTGGCATATAGTACATTCATAATGTACAACCTCCACCTCTATTTAGTTCCAAAACATTTTCAGCACCCCAGAAGAAAACCCCGTAACCATTAAACAGTTGTTCCATATTCCCGCCTTTCCCCAGTCCCTGGCAACTACCAGTCTGTTTTCTGTTTCTGTGGATTTTCTTATTCTGAATATTTTATATAAATGAAATAATACAATATGTATGTGACATTTGTGTCTAGTTAATTTTGCTTAGCATAACTTTTTTAAAGTTTCATCCACATGTATATCCACATGTTTATCAGTACTTCATTTCTTATGACTGAATAATGTTACATTATATCTATAGACCACAATTTGCTTATCCATTTATTTGCTGATGGACATTTGGTCTGTTTCTATCATTCACCTGTTGTGAATAGTGCTGCTATGAACATGCTTGTACAAGTATTTGTTTGAGTGCCTGTTTTCAGTTCTTCGGGTATATACCTAGGAGTGGAATTGTTGGGTCATATGGTAATTCTATGTTTAACTTTTTGAGGAACTGTTAAGCTATTTTCCCTAATGGCTGAACTGTTTTACATTTCTACCAGCAGTGTACAAGGGTTCCAGTTTCTCTACATCCTCTCTAACACTTATTTTCCTTTTTAAAAAATTATTATTAGAGCCATCCTTGCGGTGTGAGGTGATACCTCATTGTGGTTTTGATTTGCATTTCCCTAATGACTAATCTTTTTCATGTGCTCTTTGGCCACTTTTATATCTTCTTTGGAGAAAATATACTTTTTTGAGAACATAATAACAATATTCAACTTGATGAAATCTTTCTTTTTTCCTTAAATTGATCTTGATTGTACCCATAGTGTGTGCTATTAGAAGAGGAGTTGGTAAACTGTCCTGCAGCTCAAATCTGGTTTTCTGACAATTTTTATATGGGCTACATGCTAGGCATGGTTTTTACATTTTTAATTGTTGGGGGAAAAAAATCAAAAGAATATTTCATGACACATGAAAATTATATGAAATTCAAATTTCAATGTCCATAAAGTTTTATTAAAACACACAATCATGCCTATTCATTTATGTATTGTCTATGACTGCTTTCATGCTACAATAGCAGAGTTGAGCAATTGCCATAGGAACCATGTGGGCCATAAAGCCTAAAATATTTATTATCTGGCTCTTTGTCAACCCTGTATTAGATGTTCTTGTTCCTTGTTCTTAGCTTCCGTTATTTTTGCAGCTCTGATGATTGTTGGGCAGAGAAGCCCTTAAGAGAGTAAGGAGGTACCTCTCGTAGGGAGAGCTCAAAATGGAATAGTATTCAGTTTAGTTCTCATAGATGACCAGATGTTTTTTATCTTAATAGATAACTAAATTCCAAAGTTAAAAGATTAATGATAGGAACAAAATATAAAATTCATAAAATATTATTCAAATTTCATCTGTCATTATCATTAAGAGTATCTCCCAACAATAATGTTCCAGCTCTCAAAATACATTATTTATGATGAGTGTAAGATAATTTCATGAAATCTGCCTCTAAAGACTCCTTTGGCCCCAAATTCTGAAATACTGTAATTCCAACATTAACTTTTGGTATGTCATTATGTTGCTCAGTATCATATTGAACAGGGGCATCTTATATTCCAGAACTTATCAGTGCCCTTCTGTAACTAGTTATAAAAATTTAAAAACTAAATTAAAATTTTCTTTAACCTGTGTAAGAAGGGGCATCTTCTCATACTTCAAGCTTTCTTTGACATTTTTATTTTATTTTGAGATAGTGTCTCACTCTGTTGCCTACTCTGAGTGCAGTGGTGTGATCACAGCTCACTGCAGCCTTGACCTCCTAGGCTCAAGCTGTCCTCCCGTCTCAGCCTCCTGAGTAGCTGGGACTATAGGCACATGCCACCACACTCGGCTATGTATGTATGTATGTATGTATGTGTGTATGTATGTATGTATGTATGTATGTAAAGACGACAGGGTTTCACCATGTTGCCCAGACTGATCTCGAACTCCTGGATGAAAGCAATCCACCCACCTCAGCCTCCCAAAGTCCTAGAATTATAGGCATGAGCCATTGCACCTGGCCAACATATTTTGTTTTTAATAAGAGACTTCGAATTGATTAGATGTCCAAATTGTAGTGATTTCAGTGATGTGTATTGTTAGGAGGAGGTTGTTAATTACAGACACTGGCATGCTTTGTGTAGGACTTTTGAGTACACGCTGACTTAAGGAAATACCTTTTAAATAAAAAATAACAAGAGGTAAAGAGTATTAGACTGAATCTTCTAATTTCTATAATAATATTACCCTAAATCAAATGTACCCAAATATTAATCTTATTGTGGAAGCTATACTCTCTTATGTTCTAATAGAATGTTTAGTTTTACAGTCAAAGAAAACTGAATGTTTAAGAGCAAAGTTCAATTCATTCAGAAGAAAAATCTTCCCATTATATAACTATTGGATTATGGATGAGATTTCATTAAGCTAATAGCCCCCAAATCCTAGAGGGTGCTCTTGGTAGGAATGATCATTCCCAAACAGTAGATGTAATGCTCTTGTCTCTTAGGGCCTTTCACCTCACAAGCCAACTCAGTTACTGTGATTCCCAAATACTTATCTTCTCTGATGAGTACGTACATTTATCTTTTGAGTGAAGTCGTATAAACCTTTAGCAACACCAAGCTAGTCTATGTCTTTTTGAATTTTTGTACTTCTTAGCTCTTTGACTGGCAACTTTGTTGGAAGCTTGCTTTAATAAAATTATTATGTTAGATGCTTGTTATTAGAAGCTATGTGCCAAACACTATTTTAAAGCCCAATCATTAAAATTCAGTGAGTTTGCTGCTACTCTTCTTCAGTTTGCCTCCGCATTGAGATCTGTAGTTGCTTTAACAGACTTTTCCTTTGTCCTTATCAAGAAATCCTACTCTGCTTTCAAAGTAGGGTTACAACTGGGTCTATTCATATTCCAAAATCTTATTTTAGTATTTTTCTACCACCGTATGGCCTGTCCTTTATGGAGCTGGTATGTCTCTATAAGTTTAGAAAATGATCATAGTTAGGTATTATTCTTTTCAGTCAGCCTTCAAAAATCCTGATGCCTAGGTTGCATTCCACACCAATTAAATTAAAATGTCTGAGGGTTGGGGGGCCCCAGGCATCAGTAGTTTTTAAAGAGTCCCAGGTGATTCCAATATGCAGCAAGGTTTGGAAACCATTGGCTTTACTTATCGGCCAAATGGTTTAAAGATTCTTCTTCCTAGTTATCTGTTTACTCCCCAGGATTAATTAGATGACCTTAACACAATGCATTTAGCTACTTGAAAAAGATATGTATGTAAATATATTACTGTTATTATTATCATTATTAAACTGCAGAGAAGCCATTTTGTGGTAAAATATGCATAACATAAAAGTTACCATTTTAACCTGCTTTTTTTTTTCTTTGAGATAGCCTAGGCTAGAGTGCAGTGGCTATTCACAGATGCAATCATAGCACACTACAGTCTCAAATTCCTGGGCTCAAGTAATTCTCCTGCTTCAGCCTCCCAAGTAGCTAGGACTACAGGTGTGCATCACCATACCTGGCTCATTGTAACCTTTATTTGTTTATTTATTTTGAGACGGAGTTTTGCTCTTGTAGCCCAGGCTGGAGTACAATGACATGATCTCAGCTCACTGTAACCTCTGCCCCCCAGGTTCAAGCAATTATCCCGCCTCAGCCTCCTGAGTAGCTAGGATTACAGGCACCTGCCACCAGGCCTAGCTAAGTTTTATATTTTTGTAGGGATGGGGTTTCACCATGTTGGCCAGGCTGGTCGCAAACTCTTGACCTTGGGTGATCTGCCCGCCTCGGCCTCCCAAAATGCTGGGATTAACAGCCATGAGCCACCAGCCTCATTGTAACCATTTTTAAGTATCCAGTTCAGTGGCATGAAATACATTCACATTTGTGCAACCATCACTACCATTCGTCTACAAAACTTCTTTCATCTTCCCAAGCTGAAACTCCGTACCTGTTAAACAATAGCCCCTGGAAACCACCATTCTATTATTTGTCTTTGAATTTGACTATTCCAGCTACCTCATATAAATGGAATCATACAGTATTTGCTTTTTGTCTTTTTCTGATTAGTTTCTTTCATTATTTATTCTAATACCTATTGTTGTAGCATGTGCCAGAATTTCCTCCTCTTTTTTTTTTTTTTTTTTAAGACAGGGTTTTGCTCTGTCAGTCACACTAGAGTGCAGTGGTGCCATCGTAGCTCACTGCAGCCTCCAACTCCTGGGCTCAAGCAGTCCTCCTGCCTCAGCCTTTTGAGTAGCTGGGGCTACAGGCATGTGCTACCACTTCCAGTTTTCTTCCTTTTTAAGGCTAAATAACATTCCATTATATGTGTATACCCCATTTTGTTTATCCGTTCATCTGTTGATGGATACTAGGATTTCTTCTACTTTTTGCCCATTGTGAATAATACTGCTGATCATACTGCTATGATCGTGGATATATGAGAAACTGATTTTAAGTGATAAACTGATAGACTCTCCTTTCACAAAATGCTTATGTGGATAAATTATGTGTTATTTATATCTAGGTTGTAGTTCACCAGATGAGTAAGCACCTGCCCCTGGTGATTAGTCTGTCTTTTACAAAATATGGCAAAAATTAGATACTGTTGCAAATGCTTTCTAGATTTTCTAAAAAGTGGTAGTAGAATTCCATTTTATTTGAATCAGCTATCCTGCTCAGGCTGTGGATCAATCCTGTAGAGACTGTGTTCCAAAAAGATAGTGACAAAAGTCTTTGTATGAGAATGAAATAAAGGGTTTGTGCTGTATGCTTTAACTCACAAATCCTAAGGCAAAGTTGTGAGCTTCCAAACCAACCTAAAAATACTCCCTGGTCATGTTGCTCTAGGAATTATAAGCTCATTAGGTTGAAGTTAGAAGCCACGTTAAGATCCTATTACTGGGGCCTGTGTTCCTTTGATAGACCTTTTAGCTCTACTTCTACACATGGTCTTAGCGTTTTTGTATTTTAGAACCTAGTACTTAATTTGAATTTTTACTTCTTTCATCCTTAATGAACACTGTATGAGGTTATGCTTTCTTTTTTACAGACAGTTCAGCTAGATATTTTTCAAAAGAATTCAACTGTGTTAGTCAATAAGTGGGAATTTTATAGAGGCAATCAACTTTGGAAAAACGTTGATTACTTATTTTAACATTGTTTTTTCCGAAGGCATTGCCTTTTCATGTTCCCACAACCCACCCATCTACTCTTATAGCATAAAGGAAATGAATTTTTATTTGTATGTGTATATTCAGTTTG
Organism: Pithecia hirsuta; assembly: GCA_963573645.1. Classification (NCBI taxonomy): domain Eukaryota; kingdom Metazoa; phylum Chordata; class Mammalia; order Primates; family Pitheciidae; genus Pithecia; species Pithecia hirsuta. The sequence goes on from CAUYLZ010046986.1 coordinate 21,855, forward strand.
ATCCCTTTGACACTTTCGTTACTTTTTTGCTTATAATAAAAGGCAATTGAAGGCTGGGGGTGGTGGCTCATGCCTGTAATCCTAGCACTTTGGGAGGCCAAGGCAGTCAGATCACCTGAGGTCAGGAGTTCAAGACCAGCCTGGCCAACATGATGAAACCCCATCTCCACTAAAAATATAAAAATTAGCCATGTGTGGTGGTGCATGCCTGTAATCCTAGCTACTTGGGAGACTAAGGCAGGAGAATTGCTTGAACCCAGGAGGCAGAGATTGCAGTGAGCCAAGATTGCACCACTGTACTCCAGCCTGGGCGACAAGAGCAGAACTCTGCCTCAAAAAAAAAAAAAAAAAAAAAGGAAGGGGGGCAATCAAGATAAAAAGAGGCTTGGCCATACTAGTAAAAGGAGAGATACTAAAATTTGTTGGTCTCTTTGGGTTAACAACTGGGCTGCATCAGTGTGCTTTAGAGTTATAGGAATACCCCAAAATTGAGAATCCGATGGAACTATATAATTTTAGAGCCAATTCTACAGGTGAGACATAGACAACTTGTTCTGCTTGTCTGAAAACTTGTTTATAAGTCTACAGAGAGGCTAAGAGGGAGTAAACAATCCTTTCTTTCTAGATCTTCATCTGCTGGTGGACGTGGCCTGCAAGCAGGAGCACTTTCCAAAGGAGGAAGAATTAAAGGAGTGAGGAATGGATGACAAATGTGACATTGTGCACTAGCTGTAGCTGGAGGCAGACTAGCCTTGCACATGACAAACTGTTGGGATTTTTTTCAGTTCTGTTAAGGAAAAAAAAAATTTTTTTGTTTTGTTAATTGAGAATTTTGTTAATTGAGAATTTGCTATGTACTACAGCAGTTCAGTTCAAATTATCTGCCTTGACAAACTACCAAACATCTAGCAGCCACGTTTTTTTGCTGCCCATATCCCTTTTAAACAAAAAGTTCTGGCCTTCTGTTACAGCCAAGGAGCATCTAAAAACTGCTCCATCTATGGTACTGGAGAATAATCTATGTGTGTTCTGATTTGTTGTCTTGCCACTTCAACTGTAGTCAGTACAACTTTAGTGGGGAATTCAGTCTCTCTGATTCAAGTCGCAGTGTGATCCTTTTAGAGGAGATTGTGTGAGAAACAAAGGCATGTGAGGTCACCAAGATCACAGGTCTAAATGGGCCAGGAATTCCAGGGAAGAAACTCTGGAGAAGAGCTAATTTTCTAAGTGATTAACCAGGAAATTCTCTTACTTCCTAACCCAGCATTCTGTTTTAAGAGCAAGGCATCCGGACTTGGACCATCCATCACACTTAACAGCCCCTGATTCTTTTATATTAATGGAAGCATTCTTCCATTTTCATATCTTTCTTTCATTTTAATGATACATTATCATAAATAGTAAAAAGGTTTTATTAATATATCAGTTATTTAAATGAATTTAAAGAAAGTATTTAACTTGTTTAATATAATTGTATTTATAAATGCTGATAGATTTAAAGGTTTTAAAGTTTTATGTTTTTATTGCAGGATAGGATAAAGGATGCATGTGTAGTATTTTTATTTTGAAGGGGAAATGTACAATGTGTGAACAAAAACATTAAGAGATTTAATATACTATTTTCTTATTTTAGATCTTTACATTCAATAAGTATAAATACTTGTCTATATAAGGTATTGTGTGCAAGTTTGGGGAAAAACTGATTAGTAGTCATTTAGGAGAAGCTGTCTCTGGTTTTTAAGAAATGGTTTATATCTGGTTTAAGCTTCTGAGAGAATTGTGGATACTGGGATAGACTGTAAATTTTTTTCTTATCCTTGTTATAGGATTCTAGATTTGCATAGTAGCATTGTGGGACTGTTTTAGGAGAGGATAACTTGGATGTCTAGTTTCTGTGGTTGATCCCTTACTTGCTTATCCAGTGACAGCAAGAAACTTTCTGATTTAAAGTCTTTCAGTTGACTAGAACTTTCTTGTTGGATTCTGCTTCACTTCTCCTATTAAGCACTGCAGAACAAAAGGAAAGCCTAGGAATATGAAACTAATTAAAAAGACACTTAGTGATATGACATAGTACTATGCTAGTCGTTGTGGATGTAACAGTTCATTTCTTATACTGCATTGTGTCTTGCCAATGATGTCAAACCCTGGAAGTATTACATAGATCTACTTTTCTGGAAAAGGGTGAGCTCTGTATTGATCTGCAGTGACTCTGTTTACATATTAAAGTAGGCTCTGAAAAGTGACCTGTGTGGTCCATCTGTTTAGATTAGTTAATGTCTGTGTGATGGACATTTATTTATGTCTATTAGCAAGGTTTAAAAGAGCAAATTATCAAGACACTTACATCTTTTGGCCAGACTATACAGTATTTTGTCAGAGTATGTGAAGAGGAGACCCAATTTCCAAATGAAGGAACTTTGCTTTTTCTCTGTCATGTTGAAGAGTTAATATACTGTGTAGATGATATTTTCCCCTAAATATGGCTTTCTTAGCTTTTTATATGTTGAGATAATATCTTTTGAGGAACATGTCAAGCAGGAACCTTGGCATAGATTTTGTTTCAGTTGTTTTAAGGCTTAATTAATGAAATGCCTTAATCAGCTTTCCAAACTTTTTTATTTATGAATACAGCAGACCAAGGAGCTGGATCTCCTGTTGTCCTTACACACCTTGTATCTGTCGACTAAAGCTGTTATTAATGACTTAGGCAAAATGGCAAAAGGTATAATAAAATCTTCCTGTGAATTGGCCAGTAGGGTCTGATGCAACTAGTCAACTAACAGGGTTCCTGACTAGTACCTGAGTATTTCAGCACCTTAAGCACTGATAAATTTCCATCAGTCAACAATAAAGTGAGTGTTCCAACTAGACTTGTTGTCTTGCTTGTTTTTACTGTTTGATTGGTGATTAATAGAAAACTCAATCATTATGACTGTTAATAATTTGTATTCAAATGAGATTGTACTTTGTTTTTCAAATAATCTGAATTTTAAAAGTTTTTTTCATTTGTACTTGAATAGTAATTGAATTTTTTAAATGCCACTAAGGATAAGGACAATTCTTAGACATGTTTTACAGAAACCTACTTTTTTGGAAAAAGATGAATGATCTTTAATAAATTTAATCTATCTGGAGGTGAAAGTAGATCCTAAAGGATGATCTGTCTCATTTATAAGATTAGCTAGTAGAAGCCAGGCACAGTGGCTCATGCCTGTAATCCCAGCACTTTGGGAGGCTGAGGCAGGCAGATCATGAGGCCAAGAGAGCGAGACCATCCTGGCCAACATGGTGAAACCCTGTCTCTACTAAAAATAGAAAAAAAAAAATTAGCTGGGCGTGGTGGTGTGTGCCTGTAGTCCCAGCTACTTGGAGGCTGAGGCAAGACAATTGCTTGAACCCGGGAGGTGGAGGTTGCAGTGGGCCAAGATCACGCCTGCACTCCAGCCTGGCACCTGGCGATAGAGCAAGACTCTGTCTCAAAAATAAATAAATAAATAAATAAAAAGAAAGATTAGCTAATAGATGTTGTTGAGACAAGGATTTCATTACAATAGTGATGGCGTCTTTATGACATCTCTAAGAAAATGTTATAGTATATCAACCCTAGAGGGTAACTCCAGAACTTTGAAGCTGGAGAATAATTGCTCTTCTAATTCTGGTGACCTAAAACAGTAAACTAAACTACATAGAGCTGTTTGGTTTGATTCTGCATTTCTCCACATCTCCAGGTTCATGATGTATGTCATCATCATCTCCATATCTCAAGAGTTTCTTCAAGAGAGGGCAACCACATTTGTAACTTTCTTCTTTCTGTCAACTAAATGTGTGTATTCACTACTGGGCTTGGGTCTCTTCATTCCTTTGCACATTTTAAGCAGGAATAGATGAGGCCAAGTCCATCTGCAGGGTTTTTTTGTTTGTTTGTTTAAAGGTATTTTTGCATATATCATATATAACCATGTGTACGTTGCATTATTTATATTATATGATTACATGGCATACATAGAATAAAAACATAAGCCATAACAGGTTTCAAAAAATTATCTCTAGAAGAATTAGAACCTTCTTCCTATCTTTTAGGAAAGGAGCTACAAAGGGTCTATACAGTTGGCCTTCCATATCAGTGGGTTCCACATCCGTGGATTCAGATAACTTCAGATTGAAAAAATTTGAAAAAAAAATTCCAAAAAGCAAAACTTGAATATGCCACAGGCCATACACTTTAAATCCATGAGAATTAAGGGATATATAGGCATTGTTTTAGGTATTACAGGTAATCTAGAGATGATTTAAAGTATACAGGAGGATGTGCATAGGTAATATGCAAATGCTAAGCCATTTTAATAAAGGCTGTGAGCATCCTTGGATTTTGGTATTCTCAGGGTGTACTGGAACCAATGTCCTTTGGATACCAAGGGATTACTGTACCCGCATTCTATTCCTTTTCTTTTTTTTTTTGAGATGGAGTCTTGCTCTGTCACCCAGACTGGAGTCCAGTGGTACCATCTCAGCTCATTGCAACCTCCACCTCCCAGGTTCAAGAGAGTCTCCTGCCTCAGCCTCTTTAGTTGGGATTACAGGTGCATGCCATCAACGCCTGGCTAATTTTTTGTATTTTTAGTAGAGACAGGGTTTCATCATGTTGGCCAGGCTGGTCTTGAACTCCTGACTTCAGGTGATTCACTTGCCTCAGCCTCCCAAAGCACTGGGATTATAGGCATGCGCCACCATGCCTGGCCAACTGTACCTGCATTATATTCTTAAAGTCCAAACAAGACAGAAAAAGTGCTAAATTAATCATTTATTTTAGGCCTGGCACAGTGGGTCATGCCTATACAGCACTTTACGAGGCCAAGATTAGAGGATTGCTAGGGCCCAGGAGTTCAGGTTGAGCCTGGGCAACATAGGGAGAACCCATCCCTACAAAAAATTTTTTTAAAATTGCAGGGTGTGGTGGCATGCACCTGTGGTCCCGGCTACTCCAGAGGCTGAGGCGGGAGGATCACTTGAGCCATGAAGGTCAAGGCTGCAGTGAGCCATGATGGCACAACTGTGCTCCAGTGTGGACAGAAGATCATGACCTGTCTCAAACAACAAAAACAAAAAAAATTATTTATTTATTTAATTGTACTTTAGGTTCTGGGGTACATGTGCAAATCATGCAAGATTGTTGCATAGGTACATATATGGCAAGGTGGTTTGCTGCCTTCATTCCCCCCATCACCTATATCTGGTATTTCTCCCTTCGTTATCCCTCCCCACCCTCCCTGCACTGTCCCTCCCCTAGCCCCCCACAACTGACTGCAGTATGTGATGCTCCCCTCCCTGTGTCCACATGTTCTAATTATTCAACACCTGCCTATGAGTGAGAACATGCGGTGTTTGGTTTTCTGGTCTTTTGTGAGTTTGCTGAGAATGGTGGTTTCCAGATTCATCCATGTCCCTATGAAGGACACGAACTCATCGTTTTTTGTGGCTGCATAGTATTCCATGGTGTATATGTGCCACATTTTCTTTATCCAGTCTATCATTGATGGACATTTGGGTTGGTTCTGGGTCTTTGCTATTGTAAACAGTGCCACAATGAACATACGTGTGCATGGGTCTTTATAATAGAACAATTTATAATTCTTTGGGTATATATCCAGTAATGGGACTGCTGGGTCAAATGGCTATTTCTATTTCTAGGTCCTTGAGGAATTGCCACACTGTCTTCCACAATGGTTTCACTAATTTGCACTCCCACTAACAGTGTAAAAGTGTTCCTATTTCTCCACATCCTCTCCAGTATCTGTTGTGTCCAGATTTTTTAATGATCGCCATTCTAACTGGTATGAGATGGTATCTCAATGTGGTTTTGATTTGCATTTCTCTAATGACCAGTGATGATGAGCATTTTTTCATATGTTTGTTGGCCTCATCTATGTCTTTTAAAAAGTGTCTGTTCATATCCTTCCCTCGCTTTTGAATGGGTTTGTTTGTTTCTTGTAAATCTGTTTTAGTTCTTTGTAGATTCTGGATATTAGCCCTTTGTCAGATGGATAGATTGTAAAAATTTTTTCCCATTATCTTGGTTGCTGGTTCTCTGTAATGATTGTTTCTTTTGCTGTGCAGAAGCTGTGGAGTTTAATTAGATCCCATTTGTCTATTGGCTTTTGTTGCCATTGCTTTTGGTGGTTTAGCTGTGAAGTCCTAGTCTATGCCTATGTCCTGAATGGTTTTGCCTAGGTTTTCTTTTAGGGTTTTTATGGTGTTAGGTCTTATGTTTAGATCTTTAATCCATCTGAAATTAATTCTAGTGTAAGGTGTCAGGAAGGGTTCCAGTTTCTGCTTTCTGCACATGGCTAGCCAGTTTTCCCAACACCATTTATTAAACAGGGAATCCTTTCCCCATTGCTTGTTTTTCTCAGGTTTGTCAAAGATCAGATGATTGTAGATTTGTGATGTTGCTTCTGAGGCCTCTGTTCTGTTCCATTTCTCTATGTCTCTGTTTGGTACCAGTACCATGCTGTTTTGATTACTGTGGCCTTGTAGTATAGTTTGATATACTATACTGGCATGATGCCTCCAGCTTTGTTCTTTTTGCTTAGGATTGTTTTGGCTATGCAGGCTCTCTTTTGGTTCCATATGAAGTTTGAAGTGGTTTTTTCCAGTTCTGTGAAGAAGGTCATTGGTAGCTTGATGGGGATAGCATTGAATCTATAAATTACTTTGGACAGTATGGCCGTTTTCATGATGTTGATTCTTCCTAACCATGACCATGGAATGTTTTTCCATCTGTTTGTGTCCTCTCTTATTTCATTGAGTAGTGGTTTGTAGTTCTCCTTGAAGAGGTCCTTTACATCCTTTGTTAGTTGTATCCTAGGTATTTTATTCTCTTTGTAGCAATTGTGAATGGGAGTTCACTTTTGATTTGGCTCTCTGTTTGTCTATTATTGGTGCATAGAAATGCTTGTGATTTCTGAACATTGATTTTGTATCCTGAGACTTTGCTGAAGTTGCTTAGCAGTTTCAGGAGATACTGGGCTGAGACAATGGGATCTCCTAAATATACAATCATGTTGTGTGCAAATAGAGACAATTTGGCTTCCTCTTTTCCTAATTGAATACGCTTTATTTCTTTTTCTTGCCTGATTGCTCTGGCTAGAACTTCCAATACTATATTGAATAGGAGTGGTGAGAGAGGGCATCCTTGTCTTGTGCCAGATTTCAAAGGGAATGGTTCCAGTTTTTGCCCGTTCAGTATGATATTGGCTGTGGGTTTGTCATAAATAGCTTTTATTATTTTGTGATACGTTCCATCAATACCTAGTTTATTGAGGGTTTTTGGCATAAAGGACTGTTGAATTTTGTCGAAGGCCTTCTCTGCATCTATTGAGATAACCATGTGGTTTTTGTCTTTGGTTCTGTTTATGTGGTGGATTACGTTCAGAGATTTGCATATGTTGAACCAGCCTTGCATCCCCGGGATGAAGCCTGCTTGATCATGATGAATAAGCTTTTTGATTTGCTGTTGCATTCTGTTTGCCAGTATTTTATTGAAGATTTTTGCATAGATGTTCATCATGGATATTGGCCCGAAGTTGTCTTTTTTTGTTGTGTCTCTGCTCAGTTTTGGTATTAGGATGATGTTGGTCTCATAAAATGAGTTGGAGAGGATTCCCTCTTTTTGTATTTATTTATTTTTGAGAAGAACTCTTGCTCTGTCTCTAGGCTAGAGTGCAGTGGTGTGATCTCGGCTCACTGCAACCTCTGACTCCCTGGTTCAAGCGATTCTCCTACCTTAGCCTCCTGAGTAGTTGGAATTACAGGCATGCAACATAACACCCAGCTAATTTTTGTATTTTTGGCAGAGACGGGGTTTCACCATGTTGGCCAGGATGGTCTCGATCTCCTGATGTTGTGATCCACCTGTCTCAGCCTCCCAAAGTGCTGGGATTACAGGCGTGAACCACCATGCCTGGCCAAAATTTATTTTAGAATTTGTCTTTGATCTGGGTTACTTATTAGATCTGAAATTCTGAAACTACTCTCATAAACTTTATCTAGAGGGGAAACAATGTTAAAGGTCAGTAGGCTACTCGTCCTTTTTGCTTTCAGAGGCATTATGTCATTTAACCTTTACAACAGACCTACTATGTAATTATTATCATCGGCATTTTACAGATGATCAGAGATTCATTTGTATGTGAGGTAAGAAACATGTAAAATCTATCATCATAACCATATTTAAGTGTACAGTTCACTAGATTTACCTGTATCTACATTGTTGTTCATTTGTATAATTTTCAAAGTTTATGGCAGCAGTTCAAAAATAAAATGTCTCACCACAGTCAAAGATAATCTGGTAATTTGAAACTTCAAATGTTATAAATACATTAGAAACATTTGCATTGTTTCTAATGGCAAGGTAGTAATAAGGATTATAGTTCATGAATGTGGTAATTATCCAGAAACTCATTTTCTTTTTGCCTACACTGTTCTCATTAATCATATTTTACCCTTTTGCTTGTATTTATGACATGGACTTACTTGGAGTCTTACATTGGAGGCATAGGTCTGATTCATAGTATTATTTCACCTCCCAAAGATTGAAAAGAAAATAACAGTTTGATTCCACACCTCTGACATCAACCTGATTTGAAAGTTCCATGCAGGCCCAGTTTAGACAGAGCTACTGAATTTAAATTAGTAAGAGCTGAAGAAAAGCTAAGCATAAAATGGACAGAGCCCTTCTCAGCATAGCAGACATAAGCAGCAATAAATCAGTAAGTATTAAAGCACAGGATCACTTTATTCTGGGTTTGTGCCATTTATAGACAAACTTAAAATGAGCAGAAATCCTTTTGAATTTATATTTGCAAAACCTTGTGTCCATTCTTTTATGTTCTGGATTACCTTTATTTTTTTCTGCTTATTTCCTCATACCATCATCTATGCTCTGTTGGGTGCAGAGTCTGCTTAGATATGTTTGAGTGGCCCTGATTTACATGTGGTAGCTTGCTTACCCAGAGAAAGGTATTGGGTATCAAATTGGATGCAGTTTAGCTGTGGCTCAATAGAGGGAGTAGAGGAGTGAGGGAGGAGAGAGAATGAAAGAACGTGTCTGGTTAAGTAAGTGTTGTGTGTGCACACCAGGAGGAAGGGGGTGGGGTGGGGGGTGGTTGCCTCTAGCAGCTCCACCCTCACTTTGTCAGCAGGTAGAGAGTGTGATTGCAGTCCCAGGGGAGGGAGTCAGAGCTAGAACACCAATTACAAACCGCAGGCTTCCTGTTCTAGGGAGTTGATCCAGAATTGTCTTTTTGAAAGGAAGCACTCGAATCCTTCTGAACTTTCCAAGTCCATCCATGATTCAGAAATACTGCCTTCTCTCTCTGGGATTTTCTGTGTTTCTGATTGTGAATTGTCGTTGATGTATTTGCTACTTTGCTTCTTTTCTCTTTCAAGACTTGATCATTTTATATGCTGTTTGGAGAAAAAAACTTTTATTAGAAAGGAGTTTTCAGAAATGATTTTGAATTTTCTATAAATGTTTAATCTAGTTCTTGGGACAGCAGCTCTCATCCTGGAGTAAATTTCTGCCTTTGACCTGCATGGATTATTTTTTCAGGCTGCGGAATTTCTCGGCACCTACCTGTAGTATGGGGCACTTGGTTTGGTTGCAGAGTAAGAAGGTGGAAGAATGAGCTGCACTTGGTTAAGCAGTTGAAACCTTTTTTGAGCAGGATCTGTAAAAGCATAATTGAATTTGTTTCACCCCCGTGGATTCCAGTGGGCCCGACAGCACAACAGGTTTGCAGATTTCTTTTGAAATTCTTTTTTCCCCCCTCCCTCTGCCTCAGCAAAAGAAAAGAGTCTATATAACAGGTTCATGCTCAATTGCTTGGCTTTTCAGCACTTATTCTGAAGACTTTATAAGATTTTAAAACTTGACCTTGGAACACAGAGAGCTTTGTGGATGAAATGTATTTATATTTACTTAAGGGGGGACATTTTAAAAATCTTATTCCGTGTTTGTACAGAGACCCAAATTTTCATAGTGACTAGAAATAGCACAGATCGACTCTACTCAAGCTTATTTGTATTTTTTTCAGGGTATTCTACCTAGAGTCTGTGGTTAATCACCTCCCTGCTCCCCCTACCTTTTATTCCCCACCCCCTCAAGGAATTCAAAAACATGTTAGGAATAGTGCTTTGTTTTCTCATGAACCTAGAAAATTTCAGATTATAAAATCTGGATGTTAGTTTCCAAAACATCTCACGGGAAATCAGAGTGCTCAGCATTTCCGAGCTGGAGAATAAAATCTAGAATCCTTAAGAGATAAAGGAAAATGGAGAAAGAAATATGAATTTTAACTGGGAAAAATAATTGGAAAGCTAACCTTTTCAAATACTCTATGAAAGTTGGAAAAGGTTGTTATGCTCAGGATTATCCTGTAATGTGTGAAGATATATAAATTAGCACCTAATTTATAGGCAAATTTTGGTAAAACACAAAAAAATATGGTATGTCTAAGTCCATGAAAAGTATGTAAACGCAGTGAGCCTAGAATCCTAGCCACACTGAAATACAGTTTAATGTGGAACTTTTCTAAATACATGTGGTAGCATCTTTGGACATCAACGTGTGGCCTGAAATTTTTATTGTTTCCTCTTCTCCTCCATTAAAAAAGAAGTCTCCTTGTGGTATTTAGTCATTTACTATTGACACATATTATGGCTTAAAAAGGATCATCTCTTCCTTTTCTGAGCTGGAGTTCCTCACTCTCACCTTTGATGCATGGCCTTAGTTATTTACTTTGCCTTGTTTTGTTCATGAACATTGGGTTTAGTGCCTGGCAACTTGATGCATATGGAAGAGAAATGTCAAGTGATCTGACATAATATAAATTCAGGATGTGACATTCAATCACAAGAAAAGTTGGAAATTCCAAAGAGAAGTAGTGAGACCTTTACTAGTCACAGTGAAGATGGGAGAAAATGACATACCTGCGGCAGATGTGGGCTGAAAATATCCTCTTCTCTGCCCAATCAGGAATGCCACCTGTTCTTGGGAATAAACTTTAGAGAAAGGAAGGGCCAAAACTACGACTTGGCTTTCTGAAACTGAAGCATAAATGTTCTTTTCCTCCATTTGTCTGGATCTGAGAACCTGCATTTGGTATTAGCTAGTGGAAGCAGTATGTATGGTTGAAGTGCATTGCTGCAGCTGGTAGCATGAGTGGTGGCCACCAGCTGCAGCTGGCTGCCCTCTGGCCCTGGCTGCTGATGGCTACCCTGCAGGCAGGCTTTGGACGCACCGGACTGGTACTGGCAGCAGCGGTGGAGTCTGAAAGATCAGCAGAACAGAAAGCTATTATCAGAGTGATCCCCTTGAAAATGGACCCCACAGGAAAACTGAATCTCACTTTGGAAGGTGTGTTTGCTGGTGTTGCTGAAATAACTCCAGCAGAAGGAAAATTAATGCAGGCAAGTATAACTTTATTATATTTCACTTTCCATCTGTTTGAAATATGCCTTTCTTCTTTTGTCTCCCGAATGAAATACCATATACAGGCTTCTACTGCTTAGTTTTCTATTCCATAGAAAGAGTAGATACTGCCTTATTAATTCTAAAACAAGTTCTTATTTTATACTCTGGAAGAAATATATAAATGCTATATTTTAGAAGATTATCACTTATTTTAAACTGGTGTTGCGTAACTACTTAGATACATGTACTAAAACCTTTTTTTCAAGTGATATATTTTGGGCACTAATTTTTGGTAGATGAAATGTATGAGCTTATATTTAATTGACATGGGGATTATACTTTACATCCTGTTGAAATTGAAGTAAGCACTAAGAAGGTTGATTTTAGTGGTCAGCAGCACCCGAAATTCTGGAATGCCCTTGGAGCATATTTGATTACTCTGTCACTTTTAAAATTCAGTCAAGCTTGAATGCTACGGCTGGCCTTACACCACGTGTGGCACCCTATTGCTAAGCCCAAAATGGAGAGGACTGGATTACAAAATGGACACAAGGTGTAAACCTGCCTCCTGATCACTTTGGCCTCGTCCACACATAATTTTATCATTTTCAAGAATTTAATATGTTTTTTATTGATCTGCTAAGTTTTTCAGACACAGTTTCTTAGGCTTTCCGGCTGTGAATTTTGCCTGTAACTCATTCATACATGGCCTATTCTTTATGTGTTGAATTTATGAACTGACTGGGGCCCTAGCATTTCGCAGACCAATTGCTCATTCCCCATAGTAAAGACAGAGCCTAGAGGGCTGTACTTTTTTAATGGGCATTCCACTGTCTTACTTCATAAAATGATGTTGCTTATTCATTGAAATTTATTATATAAAAGAATACTTCTTGCTGTAGCTACTGGACACAGGTTAAAATATTCTTAAATATGATCTATCTTAGCATCCAAACTCAAATTTTAATTTTGTTATATGAACAGACTATGAACAGAACCAATTTATTGTATGAATTTTAATTTTTGTCTACTTAGAGAAAGAAGATAGGAACATTTAACAAATTATATAATTTATTTTCAAACGTATTCTTTAATATATGGTTTAGTGGTTATTCATGGTCACTTCTTAGGCAATATTTTGAAACTTGGATAAATGAAGTGGAAGGACAATTAGGTGAAAATGGAAGGCTTTGTTATTTAGAAAAATAGGAAAGAAGAGTATATCTGGAAAAATGGCATAAGATTTTTTTGAATAATAATTTGGACTCTAAATTGGAATTAGGAATACTTAAAAGCTGAAATCATAAATCATCTTGAATACTACAGCAATTGGAAAGAAAACTTTCTTCCTGACCTTGCCTAGTTAATACCCTGAAGCACGAATTGTGTGCTCCATTTTAGTTTTGACCATAAGAAATTTTACTAGTCATGTTTTGATATCACTGAAGTTTTTGAGAGCCATACTAAGCTTTGTGCCTTATTGATATCCTGTGATAGCATGTTCAGTGGGCTAATTATGTGGCACATAAAATAATTTATTCTTTTCATTTTTTATCTTACTGTAAAGCTCGACATAAAGTTTGTGTTTTCATAAAGGAAAAAGTAAACAAATGGCCCCAGTTGGCATTCTCTTTGCCATTCATTATTTTATCAATCTTTATCATATCTTCTCTTATTCTGTCCTTTTTCTCACTCTGGCAAATCTTACCAATCTTGGTTGTTTTTTTTAATTATTATTTTTTAAACTAGTAACTTTGATCCTATCATTATACGTTTAGTATTGTTTCTTTACTTTTCGAAGAGGGAATTTCATCGTATCTTAGCAAAGACTTTCAGGCTTTACAGTGGATAGTTTTATGTCATTGGCAATTTTTTGTCTTCTCCTTTCTGTCCACATATGCTTCTTTTAGGTCTTTAAAATAAGTTTTTTTCACTAGCTTAGTATTAATCTCTGGATACTTTCCATATTGGTCTTGGTTTATTGTCTGTTAATTTTTAATCTGCAACAGTTATTAAAGTTTCTCAATAGCCTCTTATGAGAAACTGTATTTTTAAAAAACAGCTTTCTGAATTATGTATATGGTTTTCTTTATCCACTCTTTGATTAATTCTTTCAGAGAACTCTAGTGTGTTGGGGACACATGGTTTAGACTTCTGGAATCTATGCTGTTTGTTCCTTATCAGATTATACCGCAACTCAGGTTTACTCAACTGTGGTTAGCCAAGCCTTCCGTTTAACTGAAGTTCTGTTTATGTCTTCTAGAGATGTGCTTTGCTGCACTTTAGCTTTCTCAGTGGAGAGCTAGCTGTACCCTGGTGTCACAAATCTAAAAGTAGTCTTCTCTTTGGTTTTGAGGAATTCTGGATAATTCTGTGTATCCTTCTACCTATGAATTATTCTAGTTGACTGTTAAGATTAGTTGTCTCCAAAGATTGCAGTCAAATCTTTGTAAGCTTGAGGATGCTAGGTACCAAAAAATGTACAATTGTGAGAACAGTGATTTAAAAACATGTTATTTCTGGAATTCTCAGATAATTTCTGAAAATCAGATATTTATTTACATTTTTCTCAATTAATTCAGTGTATAGACAATCTCATAAGGACCAAATGAACTGGATTTTCATTTGTATTATGATTTTAATTTTTCTTAGACAAAAGGAGACCTCCCTTGACAATGTGCCCCCAATTTGTTGAATAGTAAAATAGACCATAGGATTTCCTCTAAAAGAATTTTGTGTCAGCTTCATCTGATGGCTGTATATACAAGGGCATTGAAAGCTAAGCTTTGATGATTTTTGTCCTGATTCTTATCCCTCACTCTTTGTGCTTAGGTTTCTCCTTGCCAGTATTAATGATCCATTTTATGAGGTATGTTCAAAGTCATAAATTGTAATATTCTTCTAAAAGCGCTAGAAGAAAGTAAAAATAGAAGAGGAAATGTAGCTGCCTTTGCCCTTCTGCTTCTCAAGTCCTCTCTTTTCCATTTCAGAACATCTCATCTTAGTCCTGTCCAAATTTTATTATTTTTCCTTTCTATTTTGCCCAAGAGTTGCTTCTTTACATTACTGTATCATTCCAAATCTTTTTGCAGGTTCGTCATTATCATTAAAGTGTCTAATTCTTAGGTTTCCCCTACATATGCCAAAATATTTGTCTCTTCCTCCTCTCTGATTTCCTTCCACCCTTTTATTTTTATTTTGCTTTCCACTGAATTTGTATATTTAGGATTACTTTCCACTGCTATTCTGAATAGGTATTTTACTAGCCATCAAAAAATCTAGGTCAAGGAAACTTTTCAGACCTCCAAATTACCTCGCGGTGACTGATAAAAAGGACTAAATGATAGTGATTACTTCTTATGGTTTCTATTCACACTGGAATATATTCTTTCTGTCTTGGTTTATGGCATTGTAGAAGGAAAAGTGTTGGAGCTGATTCATTGTCTAATTTCCAGTTTTCTGGTTTGGTTACCTCCTATTAATGTTTGTTTCTATTATTTCAAGCAATATTATTGCCACCACTTCTAAGAATGATTACAGTCATATTTTATTTCTCAATCCTGTTTATTATTTATAAATATTATTTTAAGGGACAACTCAAAATTAATTTTTCTTCTCAGAGCAAAAGAGTAAGAAGATCTTAGTGTAGCACAAGATAGGTCACCAGTTCTCTGACTACCACACTCTTCCTGCTCGGCTGGTTGTCCTGGATTTTCTTAGACTCCAGGATAAAGTTATGATCAAGATTAAAATGTATTCCCCTGAGGCGTCAGACTACAATTGGAGCAGCGGTTGTTTAGCATTTGGCCAGTAGCAGTGAGCACCTTCTGGAGAAATTTCCCTTTGCACAATGTTGTCTCTGCTTGCCTCTTAATTTTACCTGTTAGTCAACACATAGTTATCCCATCTTTGCATTTTTACATTATTTGTAGGCAGGGCCTGAAACTTAAGTTGTTGGCCAAAGTTAGAGAGACAATCCTATATTGCAAACTATAGTTGATAAAGTGTCTAAACTGTGACTCGGGGGACTTGACTTTTAGCTTTACCGCACACAGAGGAATACGCTACCACTAAATATTAATAGTTGTGTGATTTAGGACAAAATAGTTTTTACCTTTCTAGGCTTTAGATTTCCAGTCTGTGAAATTGAGGAATTGAAATATAATATTGCCAAACTTGTGGTATGTGCTTTACATGTATTAGCTCATTGAATTCTCATAATAACTTTATGAAAGAAGAAATTCAGTACCTTTATTTTTTACATTTTACAGATAAGGAAACTGAGGATTAAAATGTTAATATCTGTCAAAATATTAACTATTATTATCTAGTAAGTGGTGTTGCTAGAACTTGAACTGCAGAGCCCATGCTTTTCCAGCTCTAAAGTTCTGTATATGTAAGAATGCCACAGATGAAGAGAACATCAGTATAGCCTTTGTATAAAAAATTTATTTCCAGAGTAGAAAGGAATGAAAGTGATGAGTACCATTCTCTGAGATTGATCCAGAATGTATAATATCCTGCTACCTTCTAATAATATCTATATTTCTCTCATTTTATGTTTTATTTGCAAAGACATTAGTAAATCACAAGATTTATTTACTCAGTATCTCCCTTATAATGTAATATATTTCATCACCTTTCTCTTCATTATAAAAGTCTAGGTTAAGTTATCTAATATAGAAACCTGAAATGATAAACATTGAAATAGCATGCATTTAACTGACATTGCTCAAGTTAGAGTTCCTTGGATGCAGAGACTTTAAAACAGAAATTTTGTGATTTTGTTTTGATGCCAGCCTTTAAAAGAAGTACAGAGTAGATATTCATAGTATGGTCAACTCTGCTATTTATGTTAATGAAGGTGCAGAAAATCCAATTAATTAATAATTGACTTTGGAATGTAGTCAGAAGTACATCATCAGACACACGTCCTCTGTGTGCACAAACATTCTTAGGCACTTGCCTCCTATGATCTCAGCTCAGGGCCTTCCTGATATGGCTCTTAGAGTCTTCTAGACTTGGCCTTATTGTTAGAAGCTTGGCACCCAGAGAAGAGAAAGAGGCTGCAGAATATTTTTAATGACAATTTTTCAACTTAAGAAGCTATCTCTTTTATAAGTTCTCAACAACAGATTTATATATATAACAGTTCTGTACTTCAACAAAAATTTGTAAGGTTAGCTTCATATATATCTGGTTAATAGGAAGTAATGAATGAGGTATGCCCCTGGCTGTTGCTCCCATCAGGCTATTTAGTGTTCATTTAGCAGACTCTCAAGGGGTAGGTACTTCCTTGCGTTTTGTATTATAGTAAAGTGTGTATGTATGTATGTGTGTGTAGTAATTATCCCAAAACTAGCCGTAATTTACTTTGCTTTTTTTGTTTGTTTTTTCATATAGGGTCTCGTTCTGTCACCCAGGCTGGAGTGCAGTGGCACAGACACAGCCCACTGAAGCCTTGACCTCATGGGGGTCAAGCAATCTGCCCACGTCAGTCCCCCCAGGTAGCTGGGACCACAAGCACAGGGCACCATGCCAAGCTAATGTTTAAATTTTTTGTAGAGACAGGGTTTTGCCATGTTGCCTACAGTATTAAAGGTATTCCTGGGCCAGATGTGGTGGCTCACGCCTGTAATCCCAGCACCATGGGAGGCTAAGGTGGAAGAATCACTTGAGCCCAGGAGTTCGAGACCAGCCTGGGCAATATAGTGAGACCCTAAGAAAAAAAGGTATTACTGGAGCTCATGGTTTTGCTTGTTTGTTTTTGTTTTATTAAAAAGCTTTTACATTTTGTTCATTGGAAAGAGTCTATTGGACTTTTAAATGTTTTTTTCCCCTTTTATTCCTTTCATATTACTAATTACAGTAGATTTAAAAAATGTTATAAATGAGTAATATCCTGTTAGGAACCACAATTGGCAGCAGGGTATTGTTAGAGAAGAGTGTGAGAATGATATTCCATTAAATTTATGTAGAAATTTTTTTCCAAGAAACGTAAAATGATTCACGATTCCTGGAGCCAGGTAAGAACAGGTGATATTAACTCTATTTTCCAGAAAAGGAAATATACTGGGAAAGAGAGAGAGAAAGGAAATCATCTAAGAACAAATTTGCCCAGAGACTGAACCAGTCTGGTTTGCAGGAGATAGGAAAGTAATCAATTTTTAAGGAATCTGAAGATGTGGATTTCTCCAGGGTCAATTCTACTGAATGGAAATCCTAAAGGCCTTTTCCTATTTCCCCGAGGACTCATATTCTCCTTTCCTGCTTTATTTTTCTTTACAACATTATTGACGTGACATACTATAATGTTTTAGTTTTGTAGTTGTCTATCTCCCCTCTGTAGAATATGAGTTCTGTGAAAGCAGGGATTTTTGTCTCCTTTGTTCAAAGTTGTATCCCTGAGAATGGTGCCTAAGTATACTTAGTGCCAGGACATGGTGGGTACTCAGTAAATATTTATTAATGAATATAAGGGATATCATGGTACTCAGTAACTCTGACGGCTAGAAGATCACTCTAGAATAAAACACGCTTATCACATTTTTAAAGTATGTTTTAAGGTAGATTATTTTGAGTGTGAGTGGCTTGATATAGCAGGCTATGTTCCTTTATTCTTCTGACTTACCAACAGCCTAGTGTCTTCCTGTTATTTCAAAATCATAAATATGACTATAATCAGTATGTTTAAGGTGTTCCTTTACACAGGATTAAAAATTTTTTTCTTTGATAGCTTAACCCTTGCTGTTGAGGATATTCTGGTTTTCCAAGAAAGATTTATTCGGGTCCTGATTTTAAACCTTTGATTTTAAGATATTAGTATGCATCCAAAGGACCTTACCTTCTTACTACTTAAATTTGTGATTATCAATTCTGGTTTGTAGATATCCTAGAGCACGGTTTTTAATCTTGTTTGTGTGTGACACAGGCCCCTTTGAGAAGTGATCATCGTTACAGACCATAGGCACAAAATACACACAAATACTTAACATAAACAAGTTTGCATAAAATCTCAGTGAGTTGAGAGAATCTCTGAGACACATCTAGAGATCTAAGGACTCCAGATGAAGAGCAACTATCCTAACATAATCCCAATTATTTTGAGAAATTAAACCAAATTCTCAAAACTAATTTACCTTCAGTTTACTTAATTTGAAAAGTACTTGTATATATTACTTGAAGTTAGACAGACAACAATATTATGTTGCAGTTATAAGAAAGTGGCCTGATTTTAGATGAAGGAATGCCAGAAGTAAAAAGTGATGTCTGACAAAGATCTTAGAGTCGTAAAGGAATTCTCCTCTCCAAATATGAAGTAAAACTGTATCCATTCAAGAAATGCTTACAACTCCTTCAGCATGGTGGTTTCACTGAAAGGACCTTAAGAATAAAGGATATTTTACTTCCATGTTTTGATATTAGTAGAATCATTGTGGCTTTATGTGTCTATTTAGTTACTACATTCAGAGAACTGAGGGTATGAAACTTTAACTTTGTTTTCTCCTTTTGGCTTTAGTTCCCACTCTTCAAGCTCCATTGCTTTCCCTAGGGCAGGGTTCTTTAGGCCCTTAAATTTCTATTTGCTCTAATGGAAAACTTTATATATTTTTTAAAGCCAAGATTTGTTGTTGCTTGCTTGTTTTTGAATAACAGATAAGCTACTTTACATATTCATACTTTTTATCTGGTTTCTAAACTTTACAGTTCATGGATAAATTTTATTTTGTTCTATACTTTTTAATATATTGGATTCTGTGTTTAATTTACAAATTTGAAAACACCAAAGCAACCAAAATGATTTAAAAATGAAGGTTTTTAAAAAATTGTAAGCACAAAGGCCTGGCGCATTATTTCTCAAGATAGGAAGTTAGACTACAGTATTTAGAAATTCTCATCTCTAGGCCAGGTGCAGTGGCTCATGCCTGTAATCCTAGACTTTGGGAGAACGAGGCAGGCAGATCATTTGAGTTCAGGAGTTTGAGACCAGCCTGGCCAATATGTGACAGGTGAAACCCTGTCTCTACTCCAAAATTAGAAAATTAGCTGGGTATGGTAGCACACGCCTGTAGTCCTAGCTACTCGGGAGGCAGAGGCACGAGAATGGCTTGAATCTGGGAGGCAGAGGTTACAGTGAGCCAAGATTGTGCCACTGCACTCCCACCCGGGTGACAGAATAAGACCCTGTCTCAAAAAAAAAAAAAAAAAAAAGAAAAGAAAAGAAAAGTAAAGAAAGAAATTCCAATCTCTGAATCTAAAGCAGAGGCAGACCCGTTTGTTGTTGTTGCTTTAAATCTAGAATACTGGGTCATGATGGAAATTGACTATAATAC
>CAUYLZ010046987.1:0-20399 GCA_963573645.1 Pithecia hirsuta
CTGCTGTATATTTGGTTTAAACCGGAAAACGGCATGTCGCCGTTCGCCGGTATCCCGCCCCGGCACCCCCGCCTGGTTTTTTTGTTTGAATCTGAGAAAAAAAAAAAAAAAAAAAAAAAAAAAAAAAAAAAAAAAAGAACTAAGTCTACAGCCAGTTCCTAAAGGACTGTCACATAATAGTCTAGAAAGAGCCACTTCTATCTTTCTAGAAAGAAATCTTTCATTCTGGTGAGAAGGTTTTAACAACTGACAAGACAATATAATGTTGCCAAGGAGAAGACCCAGTAATTATGCCTGTAACACAATGCTGAGATGAAACTCTCTTCTGGGCCAGGCGCAGTGGCTCTCACCTGTAATCCCAGCACTTTGGGAGGCCCAGGTGGGCAGATTTCTTGAACCTAGGAGTTCAAAACTAGCCTGGACGACATGGCAAAACCCTGTCTTTACAAAAAATACAAAAATTAGCCAGGTGTGGTGGCATGTGTCTGTAGTCCCAGCTACTTGGGAGGCTGAGGTAGGGAAATCACCTGAGCCTGGAAGGTTGAGGCTGCAGTGAGCTATGATCACACCACTGTATTCCAACCTGGGTGACAGAGTGAGATCCTGTCTCCGAAGAAAAAAAAAGGAAAAAGAAAAAAACCCCAAAAAACTACTACTCAGTCCAAGAGCTGACTGCATGAAAAATTTTTTCCTTTGGAGTTATTTTAGCCTTAAAACACCACCAAAGTTTGTATTACCACTTAATATTTACATTCCAAGGTCTTACTCTTCAGAGATACACTATCACTGCTTTAAAATTATGACTAAACAATAAATTCCAGATTTTAATTCATAACACATAAATGATAAATATTTGAGGACTCAAAGGAGATAAAAAGTGAGATCAGTGGCTGTAATGAACAACATTTAAGGAATAATTCAGCATATGAATATTGGTAGTTAAGTTTCAGATCCACACAATGAAAGGCATAAATAAAATGACACCGCTTTAAATGGTTATCACCGGCAGACCCCATGAAGCATCAGCAAGGTCAGATGTCACGGGTTGTTTTGGTAACTCATAAGGGACACAATAATAAAGTGACAGAGAAGCAGGCATTTTTATTCAAATGGCATAAATTTTTTTTTCTATTAGATTTCAAGAAAAAGTAACATTTTTCTCCTGAAAGCTACAGTGATGTCAATAAAATGAGCACTGAAGTTATAATGTTTTAACACATTGTCATGCAGTGTTTTTGTATTTATCATTGGGATATAAAATGCTCAGTAAGTGGCTAGTGTAAAAATATTAGGCACTAATCAATTACATATAAGAACCAAATTGATCCCATCACATTGGAGGGATTTAAATTTGAGGAAAATCAGCTTTTTGACTTGGTTAAAAAGTCTACAATGTAATGAGACAAAATGGAAGTAGTTTAAGTAATAAATGTTTAATCAAATAATTTTACATATTATTAACAGCATTCATTTGGCCAAACATCTACACGTTTGTAGAATCCTACTGTATATAAAGTGGGAATGTATCAAGTATAGACTATGAAAGTGCAAATAACAAGTCAAGGTTAGATTAACTTTTTTTTTACATTATAAAATTAACTTGTTTACAAAATAGGCTTTGCCAAACTTCATTACTGAATTGTAAAGTCAATGACTGTGTTGTTTTTAAAATATGTACCAAGGAAATACAAATTGGATAATTATCATTTTTCATGCTCAGAAGAGAACAGCACAGAAATAAAGGATACTGCACAAGGCGCAAGGAAACCGGAACCCATTGTGTACGCTATCTTCACACAGAGCATTCTTTCTCATCTTAACTGCAGCTGTGCAAGATGCCTCAATGTGATGCAAAGACTCTATACTGGAAAAGTTACAACCTGGTCTAAAAACTTATTGGTGTTGATATTTTTAATCCAAAACAAATTCATAAAAAATCCTTTAATGGACTATTTCAGTTTAATATACAGTAATACACTGTAGATAAAATTAATATTTTCCCCCACTAATTTTAATAGGTATTGATATCAATGTTTCTGATCACTGGAGAAATAAAAAGTAATGTGGACCTTTGATATGCATGGCATAGGATTCCCAGTTTATCCTAAGAGGATCTGGGGAATATTAAATATTCTAATATAGTGTCCTAGCAATATGATTTTTAAGTATAAGCATATTTCAAAAGCAGGGTTTGGAAAAAAAGTAATCGAAAACCATTATCACATTGCTTGTGGATAACAATACTAATATAACTTTTTACCTAGCCCAGGACTTGCCTGTACAAACTCAGAACTGAAATTTTGGTATCTGTAGATTTCTGGTAACAATTTGGCAAAACACTAAATGGAGTGTTGCACTTACCTATTCTGCTTATGTTACGCTAGTTTTGATAATATGTAAGTAAAACAACCATTCCAACAGTTTACTCTAGTTTTAATTACACACTGTACCACTGTATCTTAATTACAACTAAGACCAGTATTTTCTTCACAGTAGACACTGATAACTAGGAAGTTGATTTTTTTCAACACTAAACAGTAATCACACAGCAAATGAGTATTGTGCAATAGAACAAACACATGTCAGCATTTGCTAGTTAGGCAAACAAACTGAACATTTAGTTGTTACTGTAAAAGCAAGGCCATGGGTGGTTTTATGGAGGTCTTTGCAATTCATAGCATAGTTACTTCAGAAGAGACATTGAAATTGGAATTACTTACTTACTTAACTGGCAACTATCCATTTAGGTTAGGCAAAGGCACAGTAACATGTTGCGCAGGATGTTTTACTGAATTTCTTAATTATCGTGGGATTTACTATAACTCATGAAAACTCCACTTTTTTTTCTATTTTATAAAACACCTACCATTAAAAGTAATTGCACCCATTAGTAATTAGAATGCACTGTAAAATTGTGAAAACAAATAACTATGATTGCACTTCCAATAAAGTGTCTCTTAAAATACAGCACCGCTGTTGCTAATCAACTGTATTTTAATATTAAAATAAACTGTTTTTAACAGCAGCATTAGGTTTAGTTAACTTAAGCTACAGGCTACATTTATATAAATGCAGTCTCCATGACAACAAAAACCCATTTAATTCTGGAATATCATTGCTACTGAGTGGCACCTTTTACTCCCGAGAACGCTGACACTGCCCTGGAGCACTCTAGGATGCTGCACACCTAAATGCCTTGTTAGTCAGCACACAAGTCAGAGTTTGGCACAATTGGACTGTAAATAGACATGAAAGGAAATCTTTGCTTCAAGTGAAAATTAAAACTAATTACACTGTGGTAGACGTGGTACTAAAGAGACTTCAATTCACATTGCTTAGACAAAAAGGAAGGAAGTTACAGAAGAGCACAAAGAGATTGAGAACATACATGTTATCGGATCTATCCAAAATGAATTTCTAGAATGAAGAAAACTTTTTTTTTTTTTTTAAAGGAAAGCCACCCAAAGATTAGGGAGTAAGCCTTTAGTTTAAATGTTCAATTTAAGTATTGTCAACCCTAGGCTAAATAGAGAACTGCATTTTCTTAGAATGTGGAATACAACCTATTTATTTCATTTTTGTTTCTCTTTCTCTTGCTCTTCTTTTTGTCAGCAGAAAGGGGAAAAGCAATTAAGTACAAAGGAAATTCCCTGTAAGGTTAAAATAAAAAATGAAGCTACCATTCAAGAGAACTCCTTTGTATTCAACCCTAATGTTGGTGGTTTATCACTGAGTTGGAATTAAGTGAATCAAAGTCTCTATCAAGCATACTCCACCTAGCATACCATCTGTATCTGTAATTCATTTAGAGCCCAAATGTGTGCAGTTCACACTAAATGTACTTGTTCAAGCCAGTCACTTGAGGTTTGAGGTGTTTGACTTGAAACATCTGAACCATCTACTCTGTTGGCCGCCTCATTACCACTGTCACCAGCTTGAGATGCTGCTTCCTCAGTCAGAATATTTTCTTCCAAACGATTTTCTTCCATCTGGGTTCCTCTACCTTCCCTGACACTGGCATCTTCAAACACTGAATCTTCTGGCAGCACCAGTTCCACATCCTTCACACCTTCTGACCCGTCTTTGATACAGGGGAGCGGGGAATCTGCACTAATTTCTGTAGTTGCTGGAGGAATCAGGGCAATACTCTGAGGGTTCATGTCATGAAACCAAGCCATGATATTGCCAAGAAGATTGTCATTGATGTTGGGGTCTTGGTCAGCTGAATCAGGGTCACTGGATGAGGGACAGAAATCACTTCTTGCCTCACTGAGAGGGTGTGAACTGAGGGTGTCAGTTGAAAATGGGTCACTCTCTGCTCCTAGTCTCATGAGGCTGTCACCAAGTTCCAAAAGCTCAGAGCTGCTCAATGCAGCCCGAGGGCTATCTGTATTTCTGGGGACAGAGTCCAGCCTGGAAGGTAAAGAAGTGCCTATCGCACCTAAGGATGCTTCATTACTGAGGAAGTCTCTAGTTTCTTCATCGATGGCCAGCCCAGACTCTTGCAGTGATAACTGTATTGCAAGAAGTATATTGGGATCATCTTCATCCAAGGAACTCAGAGCCTGAAGCAACAGAAAGAAAACCACTTCAAAATTTGACTAAAGAAAAACTGATTTAACTCAATCAGGTTTACCATTCTTCCTTTACTAACAGATTATTAATTCTATTTATACAGAATAATTATTTTATCTACTAAAATCTTATTATAATTTTCTCTGTGCCCATGCAAAAGGAAAAAAACCCTACCTTAAAATAAATCTAAAATATGGTAACATCTTTTTCGGCAGCACATCTTTAGAACAAAGATTTTAGAATGGAAGGAAGAAACAGGAAAGCAATGAAAATAAAAACAGGAAACTACACTCAACAGAGAAAGAGCAAATGCATAGGCAATGAGGCTGCTCAGAAAGTCTACCTGAAGAGAGTCCTGGTTTTCAGAGCGACTGGCAGGGGTGTAGTCACGCAGGGAAGAGCTGTGCAATACACTCATGGATGTAGAACTTACCACGGATGTGCCAGGCCTGCGGCTGCTGCTGCCGCCTTCTGGAATATCTGTTTCAAAGCAATTGGTACCAAAGACAATTTAGTGACAAGTAAGACTTATATTACTTTTTTCATACACCTGGTTGTTTAAATTGGCAATTTCTCTTTCAGTGTTGGGGAAAACCTGTGTTGACATATTCACTTAATCTTTCTAGGATTTCTCATCCATATTTGTCTTACCATGAGCAATAACATATATATGATACTATCACTTCTAATCCATGACTTTTTCCTTTTTTGAGTAAAGGTTAAAAAAAGCCTCTGTCACCCAGGCTGGAGTACAGTGGCGCAATCTCGGCTCACTGCAACCTCTGCCTCCTGGGTTCAAGCGATTCTCCTGCCTCAACCTCTTGAGTAGCTGGGACTACAGATATGTAACATCATGTCCGGCTAATTTTTATATTTTTACTAGAGACAGGGTTTTGCCATGCTGGCCAGGATGGTCTCAAACTCCTCACCTCAGGTGATCTGTCTGCCTTGGCATTCCAAAGTGCTGGGATGACAGGCATGAATCATCGTGCCTGGCTAACGTTTTTACATTTTTGCTTGCAGTCTATATGGTTCTATTCATAAATGCAAGTGCTACTATCCATTTCTCTTTTTTTGTTAAGCAATAACTAAAAAAGGTTTTTCATTTTTAGATTTCTTAAAATTAAATACTTTGGGAATTACAAAAGTCTAAAGAGCAAATATTTAGTCCCACTGATCCTGAAATTATAGTTGGAAATTTTCACTTAATAATAAAGATTTTCACTTAATAATTTAATAATAAAGGTTGAATAATTAAAATAATATCTCTAATGCCAGAAATTCTCTCTCTCTTAAATAATGTCTACAGGACAACTAAGGCTGGGAGACAAACATTATATGAACACAAAAACAGTATCAATACTACAATTAATTGAGTGCTCTCTAGGTGCTTACGTGTTTTAGATGCATTAATTTAATACTCACAATGAACCTATAAGGGCTCTTAACTCCTCTGATTTTCTTTATCCCATCACAATAGAAGCATCTGCATATTTATATCTAAATGACAAACTGTTTTATAAACATTTACAGCAGCCAGTTTGAAGGATAAATTCAGGAGAGCTTTGGGATTAAACCATACACAACCCAAGGGCTTACCTAAAGTGCTTTCACTTGGCTCATCAGGATCTGGAGGATTACTGAGCAGACTGTGCACGTCTCCTCGACGACGCTGTCTGTGCCTCCTCCGATACTGAAATTCAGCATATTCCTGCATAAACCAAAGGTTATAAAATACAAGAGAGCATGCAATTTTTAAAATGCAAATAAAACAAACCACACAATTTTTTCCAGAGGAAAAAGTTTGTGATTTTATATATATATTATAAAATCACTTGGCTGAAACATCAGGTTTTGCCATGCCAAGGAAACACAAAAGGTAAAATGGAAAAAAAAAAACTTTTCAACAGTCATTACAATTGCCTAGATAAATTGGGAATACTTGCAAGCCCCAATGCTAGATTAGAACAGCCCTATTTCACATGCCTAATGATTTCAAGGATCTTGTTATCTAATTATTATAATTAATACCACAATCATATTACTCTCTCTTTTTTTTTTTTTAGAGACAGGGTCTTGCTATGTTGTTCAAACTGATCTTGAACTCCTGGCCTCAAGCAATCCCCACTGTCTCAGCCTCCTAAGTAGCTGGGATTACAGGTGTGAGCCACTGCACCTGGATATGAAAGTGGTTTTAAAAAAGTGACTGGGGCTGAGCACAGTGGCTCACGCCTGTAATCCCAGCACTTTGGGAGGCCGAGGCAGTTAGATCACCTGAAGTCAGGAGTTTAAGACCAGCCTGGCCAACATGGTGAAACCCTGTCTCTACTAAAAATACAAAAACATTAGCTGGGTGTGGTGGCGGGGCCTGTAATCTCAGCTACTTGGGAGGTTGAGGCAGGAGAATCACTTGAACCTGGGACACAGAGCTTGTGGTGAGCCGAGATCGTGCCACTGCACTCCAGCCTGGGAGACCAGAGCAAGACTCTATCTCAAAAAAAAAAAAAAGAGTGACAGGGATATATGTAACAGGAAAAAAAGGAACAAAAATAAAAAAGAACACACACTGTTAAGTACTTGCCAGATTGCTGGATTTTCTATTCTTTGGGACTACTACATACAACACTCACAAATCAAATGACTAGATTAAAAAAGACAAATGTTAGATTAGCTTTAAAATAAGATGACTGTTTGGCTTCTTTTCTTTATAAGCCAATATGTGGTGCTATTTACAAGACAGGCAGGGGAAATGTCTTCTATTTAGCATATGGGATGAACACAGACTTAGGCAGATGTCCTCAGTCTATTTTACATTTGTTCCAATATTTAAAGTGAGTTTGCCAACATGAGGGTACAACTTGGAACCATCTGCTATTACCTGGGTATAAATGTACTTTTAGTGACAGAAGGGACAGGACAGGACGGGACGGGAGGGGAGGGGAGGGGAGGGGAAGGGAGGGAAGGAGAGGGGAAGGGAGGGAAGGGGAGGGGAAGGAAGGGAAGGCAAGGGAGAGAAGGCAAGGGAGGGAAGGCAAGGGAAGGGAGGGGGAGGGGAGGGGAAAGGAAGGAGGGGGAGGGAAGGGAAGGAGGGGGAGGGAAGGGAAGGGGAGGGGAGGGAAGGGAAGAGGAGGGGAGGGGAAGGGAGGGGAGGGGAGAGGAGGGGAGGAGAATGGAGGGAAGGGGAAGGGGAAGGGAGGGGAGTGGAGGTAAAGGAGACAGCCAGGGTACATGAGACTAATATAAAAGGGCTAAGTTAGAGAATCATTATGGTGTCTTTCTGTGATAAACACTATGACACTCAACTTTATGATTATTCTGGTTACCCTAGAATATTCAATATGCTTATATTGTGAAAGTACTAGGAGTAGGTGAAGACCAATTTTATATCACAAATAAAACTTTCACATCATATCACTCTGGTGACATTTATTTGACCTCCTTCATTTACATAAGTAGTTGGACTCTTAATAAGAAGTGAGAGGCATCCTGTTAGGTTAGAAACTAATAAATGAAAGATACTCCAAGTGCCCTGAAGGTTTATACAGGTTCTTTAAAATTTCTTGCTGAGCTGGGGCATCATTTTCTCACTTCCTAGAGGCCTATGATCTCAAACTGATGACTTATTATGTGTCATCAAGGCTTAACAGACCAGTGAGGAACACTAACTACATACATTTCTTAGACAAAAATGGTGTCTAAAAAGAAAATTTTATCTCAATTCAAGGTTTATATAGGGATAATTTGCTTACTTTGTAAACTTCATAATGGTATAAAGTTATGAATGAAACTATTACTGACCATAGACTATATATATTTCCAATTTAAAAAAACAAAACCGTTTAAAAGCAACTGCAAAAGAAACTTGTATTTCTAATCGTTCTGACTGAAAACTCTCAGAAGATATTCTCTCATGATGCAACAGGCTTAAAAATATTGTTCTCATAAAATAAAATTTATCTTCAAGAATGCATATTAAAAGGTTGTAGTCAGTATACTCCAAGTAGTTTGAGAATGTTAAGGACACACAGAAGACTAAAAAGTTCTAGTATTTATAGAGGGAAAAGCTGTAAGAAGGTGTTTTAAGTACTAATTGCAACCATTTTGTCACTGACTTAATGAGATGCTTTAATCCTTCTAGAACTTCCATGGGGTATCACCATCCACACTGCAAAGATGAGAAATTAAGAAAGAATATAGCCTAGGATCTAATAAGTTACCCTTAGAACTTGAATTCAGATGTTCCTCAGACTTTATGCTATTTCCACTAAGCTCCACTGCCTTTAAAGTAGCATAAAACAAATTTTTATGCTTGCCAGACTCAATTTAAATTGAAAAGAATAAGATGAAATTAACTTCACTGAAAAAAAAAATAAATTCAACCTAAGTATACTGGAGTTGGCAACCTTGTTTTTTACCCTCACAGTCTTTTTTAAGGCAAAGAGCTATTTTTAAAAAATATAATTTTAGCGGTTACTTGATAGTCGTACCATGTGTCTCACCATGTGTAGTAATTCTTTAGATCTGCAATAAGGTTTACATAAAAGCCTAGTGTTTCAATATGTTAAAGACTAAAGAAAACTAAAAGTAAATAATTTCTAAAAAATTATCAATTCATAAAAGATAAAGTGACAGTCATATTGGTAGGCCCTCAATATTCAAGGACAAATATTCCAGGATTCCTAAAGTTCCTGTCAGACCCAGAAGCTGTAAGATGATACACATACATGATTATGAATACACTGATGAAAGTTTTATTTATTTTTGCTAAATTGTGTTTTTACCTTAAAACACTGAAATCATTAGTTTTTTTTTTTTTCTAATAATTTCAGTTTGCTTATTCTTCCTTTTAGGTGGAAATTTGCCACAATATCCCTGAAGCTGTAACTATATTATAATATAGAAATAATAATAGTACAGGATCAGATAAAGAAAAAGGTTCACTTTTTTAAAATAAAAATTTCATTAATATATCACAATTTTAAATAATTTAAGTGAATTTAAAATTTCCAGATCAGGGCTCTAAGCACAATTTTTTTTTTCAAGTCAGTATTTTCTTCGATGTATCTACCAACAAAAAGCCACAGGTGATTGCAAGTATCTTCAGCAACTGAAAAGAGAAAGTATCCCATTTAAATAAGCCACAGTCATGCATGGATAATAATAAATTTCATTGTCTTTCAGTTGCAGATAACAAATGGGTTATACATTACAAACAAAGGTGTCATCATTTGTCCTGTCCCCTTCAAAAAATTAAGTTGAAGGGTTATCATATTATAGGCATCAAATACTGTTTAACAAAGAGCAAGGATGGAACGAGAGAAGTACGGAGAACTGCTAAAACCATTTTAAAATCAGACTCAACAGTGACAGTGGCAATTTAAATCTGAGAAAACAGTTATGTGATTAAGAGTTTCACTCTGTCTTATTTTTATTTGCCACAACTGCTATCTGCAGTGTAATTTAGACCTTCTGTATTTTAAAACGGTATATTAACGACAACAACAACAAAAAAGAAGAGTGTGAAAGTCTTAAGGATAAGCAGAAAGCAACCAAGCAAAGCATTTCTTTCTGCATACACATTATTAATGTCAAGTTTTCCACTTTAGCAACTGATTATAAGTCAATTTCCTCAGGTTGTTGCATTAACTTTAAAAAACAGATTGTTCTTTTAAATTTTTAATAGTTTCAGACTAAAACAATATTATAACTAGAAATGCATTTCTAACAAATGAAATTGTCCATTAACAAATTAGAAGATATTTTTCAAAAATGTATATTGTAAATTTGCCTTAATTGACTCTTCAGTAATTAAAAACAATAAAAGAGTAATGCATTTAACAATGTGATGATATGCCAATACCACATAAACAGCTAAATGTAGGCTCCGACAAGGCATTTTAGTTACAAAAGAAAGAGAGGGCATTGCTGATAACCTGAGTAGGATTTAGAATAGATAAGAATGCAAACGCAAGCACAACTGCACTAAGAAAAAATACAAAACAAAAACCCCATAAAACAATTACCTCTGGTGATGCAAATCCTAAATATTCCCAATCCCACGTTCCACCAGCAAAGCTACAAAGAAATTAAACATAACATTTGATTTAATATCAGTACTACAAAGTATACACAATCAGATCCTTGCCCTTTAAACATTACTTTGAATTCCTCTGTTGGAATTTGCTTAACCAAAGTAAATCAACTATTAAAACAGAATTAAAATGATAATTTCATTATTTCTTTCAAATTCTAAGTTTTTATGTTTGTGTAAAGTGATCAAAAAATAAAAATTACTATGTTGTAACAAAGTATTTTATAACTGCTTCTATTTTTATTTTACAAGTTTATATTTACTCCTAAATATTATATAAAAAAAGGATCAAAGGAATTTATGTAAAATAGTGCCAACAGAATGTTTAATGTTTATAATTATTATCAATAGGAAAGTATGCTTCAATTTACAAAAGTAGTATGAGTATGTAAAATAAAACAACCATGACTCAACTGATCTTTAGTGGATGACTTTGGATCACTTAAATAACTAGGAATATCAAATTTCTCTTTCCTTCACAACTTCATTACACAAAAATACAAATATGACCATAACAAGTTGGCAAAGTTTCCAAATTCTGCATCATAAGATGTTTATAACTATCAAATCACTACATATATTACATACTTGAAATGACGAATTAGAATACTCTTAATTATGAGTTCACTTGAAATGTGAAATTAACCTAGGTTAATTTAGTCTGAGGCATTACTCGATAAATAAAAAATAACGAAAAACAGAAACAGAATGGAGAAAAAAAAAATCACCAAAAAAGAGTTAACATACTTTTATCGGCTATCCATATTTTAGGTGTAAGTAATTTCCAGGAATATGAACCTTAGTTGGATAAACAATTAAAACTGCTGGCATTTGTGGCTGGAGCTGGGATGATTTCCACAGTGTACATCCTTTTTACCTGCGTCTTGGAGCTTCTGGTGAGTCTGCAGGAGCTACACCCCGAGCCACAGATGCCAGGAATTCTTGCCTCTTCTGCTGAACAAGGCATGCTGCTTTGATGATCTTGTGGCGGGGTGTGCGAAGGTAAGGCCTATTGACTTTCTGGGCAAGGTCTTCAGTGACCATTTCTAGGTCTGTCTATAGTAAGCAGAGGGAAAAAAAAAGATCACAGGTTTCATAGGTTAATCAATAGCAAATCCAGAGTCTATGTGGTTTCTCAGTTAAATCTAACTCTTTTGAAGTAAGAAACTAGTTAAAAATTTGAAATAACTTTCTATGTAATGTATATTCTATTTTGTACATGTTTTCTAGATTACGAAAGAGAAAGAAGGATTGTATATAAAATCATGTGAAATTTAAAAAAATAGCACTCATCTGATAGGCACTTATAGAAATGAAATTGTATAGATTACAAAGAAGTAGTGAGTATAGCAGCTGTCTACAAGAAATTTATAATTTGTTTATGTGAAAAAAGCTAATACATTTCAATGCACTATACAAGCAAATGCATGATGCCATGGTGCAGACTATATAAAAGTGCTGAAGGAATTTGAATCACGGCAAGACTACAGTAGTCAGGGCAAGTCTGCAAGTGTTTATGGAGAAAATGAATACTGAGCCTTGATGGAAATGTAGGATATAAATTAGCAGAGGACAGTTCAAAGGGATGACATGGAAACTGTAACAAGAAAAAGTTTAGTGGCTTCAAAAGAAAAGAAATGTACAATGAAGTTATTTAGCTATAGTGATGCCAGTTGGCTTAGGTATTTTTGTTTTTAAATATTATAACTTTTTCAGTTGATTTAAAAAATAAACTGGTAAACAGCAAATTTCTCGTCTTGTACGTAATGCGGCTTGTTTCATTTTAGTGATAAAATTCTTAATTATATAATCAGAAATATGTCTGATTTCAAACTTGAACTAGTTTAAAAGACAGACATAAATGCTATAAGAAATGTTTGCATCACTCATAACTCATTCAGACCTGAAGAGTGACAGATTTAAACAGAAAGAAAATTTCAATTTATTACTGGTAACTTTTCCTTTATTTAAAAACCATTTAAAAAAATGAAAAGAAAATTGTTTTACTAATCACACCCACATTAAATAAAACAAGTGGTTTGAAAAAAGAAAAACTCAGTTTTTCCTAATAACTGCTGCCATTTAAATGTAATTAAAAAAATACCTTACTTGCATTAGTTCAAAAATTTCTTTCTTTGTGCTTTTAGGTTCCAAGAAAAATCCGTATGGATAAGAACACTTGAGAATGCGCCGAGTTTTTAAGAGCACATGAACTGCATCTTCAATGAAAGTGGTATCTGGACAGCCTCCTTCAGCTAAAAAGTAATTAAGGCACAGTGAAGTTGTTTTGCAAATATGCTATTTATGATATTAATCAAACAATGATTTTTTTCTCAAAAAAGAAAAAAGAAGGATCATTAGGACAAAAACTGTTTTAGTAACTATATGAAAATACTTATTTGAACCAAACTAAAAACCTACATAAAATACTCATGTGTGACATGAATGTGTGTATAAAAGAAACATATGCCCCAGCAGCCCAGGAGCACTGATGGTAGCCATAAAGGAATGCACATACTCATCTTGGATTCTGGTCTCACTCCATTGACAAGCAAATCTAGCTTTATGTCAGCCAAAAGGTTCTAGGATTTACTAAGTTTTTCAGATTATCCCTAGCAGAATTTCCCTGCTTAAAAATGAGAACAAATGCCTTTTCTAAGTTGCTTGCTAAAAAAAAAAAAAAAAAAAAAAAAAAAGCCTAATTATGCAAAATTAATACTGTAAAGAAAAAGATACAACATTCTGGCAAACAACTACATAACTAATGCTAGTTAATAAACAACTTCAGAGAAAGAAAGGAAGGAAGAATGAGGAAGATGGAAGACAAAATTGCCTTAATATCTGAGACTCTTCTAAGAACGTCATTGTAACATTCTAGGTTTTTGCTTAATTGAAAAAGAAAGAAAGAAAGAAAGAAAAAAACAGAAATTAAGCATGAGAGTCTACATTTGCAAATACTGTTGAAAATCAGATTACTCTGGATGCCTGTAGAAATTAATAGTGTGTGTACACAAACTGACATATAGATTACCCTGAGATTTCTGATGTATGTGAGAAATGTGTGAAGTTTTGCTTCTTCCTTTCCAACTGCTGTATATTTTCATATTTTTCCCTATTTCATTATGTTGCCTGAAACCTCCAGAATGTTGAATAGAAGCAATAAGTCACATCTACAAATACTGAATGTTTTCAAGTGTCAGGCACAGTTGGAAGCACTAGGGATGCATTAATGACCAGACCAAAATCCCTGCTGAAGAGTTGTATGACTGTGAAGACTTTTTTCCTCTCAATTTTTATTGTGGACAATACTTCAGGAGTTTGATATTGCCTAATATAGTTACATCATTAATGAAGTCTAAGAACTACTATAACAAACAGGCTACACTGCTATTGACATTTTCTCCCCCATTCTATTTAATTTATGGTATTGTCTTGATTAGAGAATTATCCTAATGAAAAGGATTTTAGTACTCATTATTTTAATAAATTGGAGCAACCCAAGTATAACATTACATTTTTCACCTTAAACTGTACTTTTCATACATAAGCTATTATTTTTAAAAGGTGACTTTTTAAAAACAAAACATACCAGAACCTGTACTCTGTGTGGTCACTGTGGGTTATTATATTCTAATGATGCTACGAATACTCAATCCATATTTTGGAATATTCTTTTATAACTTAAAATTTAGGACTCACATGTTAGCTCCTCCTCATGGCTTTGCTTTTTTACCCCAATGTTCATTATTTACCAGTGAAATGATTTCTCCCCAAACTATTACAGACTTCCACACCCTTAAGCACTCTGCTAAATTTTCTCAAGAAGTTTTGGGTATTCAGTTACATGACAATTGGGTAGCACGTGTATCTTGCTCCTCTGACTAAGTCAGTTATGCCCTTTAGGACCCATCCACTTTCCCAACATTGCAGAGCATCAGCAGTGACACAGAGTAAGCAAAATCATGAAGTGTTTTTATCTTGTAACAGTGCAGGCTGCATCAAGAGAAGGAGGCTAGGTGCTGGGTAAAAAATCCAATCACAGAGGCCTCATCTGCTAAGCTGCACTCAGGGCTTCAGAGAACTCAAAACAGTATCAGAACAAGCTAATGGACATAATGTATTCCTTTCAGGACCTAACCTACTAGTGAAGTGACAGCACGGAAGAATATTTTATATCAATTATCACACATACAACTTATAACTTACTTTCTTTGAGAGCTCTACTCAATTGTTCCATCTTTTCTTTGGCTGTTTTAAGAAGGCGTTGTTCTAACTAAAAGAATAGAAATAAATAATTTAAATCATTCTCTTTATTTATTCACAACAGTAGAGGTCAGCTCATTTGAAATGATTTGGGACATACCTGATAACTATGCTCATGATTTTTAAATCTTGTATAATAGTGCATAAATCTGTCAAGTTCCTGAAATCGTTTGTGTTTTTTCTCAGCCTAGAAAACAAAAGTCCACAAATGACTTTTACAAAAACTAGTAGCTACTAAAATAGTTTCTTTGGGGGGATCATTGAAAAGTTTTATTAGTGATAGGTAGTAGTGCATTCAGATTTGTGAATTATTTTCTCGACAGAAAACAATACATCTTAAAGGTTCTCAGAACAAAGTCTTCCATTTGTATCCTGTGACAAATCCCTGAATCCAAAATCCCAGAGTCTAAGGCAAAGAAGCCTCCCAATCTCCATTTTTTTTTTCTGAGACAGAGTCTTCTTCTGTTGCCCAGGCTGGAGTGCGGTGGTGCAATCTCAGCTCATGGCAACCTCCGCCTCCTGGGTTCAAGCTATTCTCTTGTCTCAGCCTCCTGAGTAGCTGGGATTACAGGAGCCCACCACCATGACCGGCTAATTTTTGTATTTTTAGTAGAGATGGGGTTTCACCATGTTGGCTAGGCTGGTCTTGAACTCCTGACCTCAAGTGATCCACCTGCCCTGGCCTCTCAAAGTGCTGGGATTACAAGCATGAGCCACCGTGCCTGGCCTTCAATGCTTTATTATGTGGCTTTTTGCTATGGACTAATGGTATCCCCCTAAAATTCGTATTTTGAAGCCCTATCCCCATTGTGGCAGTATTTGAAGATAGGACCTGTGAGGAAGGTTAAATAAGGTCATCAGGGTGGGGCACTATTCGAACATGGCTGGTATCCTTATAAGAAGCGGAAGGGACACCAGAGGTCGGTCTCTGTCTTTTTTGCCCACCAGAGGACACAGTAAGAGGGTGGCTGTCTGCATGCCAAGAAGAGTGCCCTCCTCAAGAACCAAATTGGCCAGCACCTTGACCTTGGACTTCACAACCTCCAGAACTCCGAGAAATAAATTTTTGTTGTTTAAGCCACCCAGTCTGTGTTATTTTCTATGGCAAATGAGCAGACTAAGATACTTACTGTACAGTATAATGTAATATTGCATTGTTGATATTAATATTAAAATTATTTTTAAGTCTTTGCAGAGATAGGCTGGGATGTATCAGACTTTTCATATATGGAAAATGTAAAAGGGACAAAACTCTCAAGTTTACAGAGCTATTTTGTTGAAATTAAAGGCTATTATCAAGTGTATTCAATTCAATACCTCATTAAGATGAAAACAGAAAAAGAAATGCAAAATAATTCCAGTGGCAGTGAGCAGCTTAGAGAGAGGTCTTGGCTTAATTGGTTCTCTTTACCTCCACAGTCATTTCCTTGGATTGCTCCTCCACATGCTGAATGACTTCATAGCGAGTACATCTGTAATAACCTCCAGTGGAAGAACTATGTTTTTTCCATTCTTCTAGGCAAATCCAGCAAAAGTCATACTTGCACTTCAAAAGAAAATATATATGAAAACATCTCCCCATATTAATATGCAAATGACTTTCCGCTTTATAGCCAACCAATCTGTAAAGATTAAATAATCCTGAGTGTGTGACCAGGAACAAATCTTCTTAAAGACATGTCCTCTTTCTCATTTTTCCTCTGGAGACCTTATCTGCATTATGGAAAGATGTGGGGGTAGTTTAAAATTATTGCTTATAGGGATGTATTAAAATGTAAAGCATAACATAATGAGGTAATCACAAGGAATCATTAAAAATATCAGTAGGATATTATTTACAAATAATAACAGATACTGAAACTGTTTCATTTTTAAGTACGTTCTAATCTGACATTGGTCTATAAAGCTCCACCAGTCCATCTGAAAAACTTCTGGCAATTTTGACAAATTGGTTTTGAAACTAGAAGCTGAAAAGACCCCTAAGTGAGTGAAACGCTGATATAAAGTCAAACAGCTGATATAAAACGGTTTTCCATTTTAAAGTAAATTTCACTTACTTAATTACCATAATTATCAGACAGTGCCAAAAATATGAGCATTCAGTATAAAAATATATCCTTTTTTATGCCTATGGATTTTGAGTCAGTTAAAAAGATCTTCTCATGCTATGTTGTCTTCAGGTACTCTTATGGTTTATTTTTTAAAGTAACTTTATCTTTGAGTCATTTGGAATTTATCTTACTATATAGGATACAGTGTGAATTCAACTTTATTCTTTCTCACACAGCTGCCCAGTAGTCCTTAATACCATTTAAATAGCTCATGTTTCTCCACTGGTTGTAGACGCCACCTTTACCACATACTGGATTCCCATGTATCTGTGTCTATATAGCAGGCTTTCTTTCTATTCTATTTCATGTGCCAGCACCACACTGAATTTCTGAGGCTTCATAATATGGCTATTTGACAAGGCTAATTCCCCCTCACTGCTCTTTTTCAGACTTTCTGTTTTTGCTTCCCCTTGGCCCTACCATATAACTTTTCAATTAGTTTACTTAGATTCAGAAACAAAACCTATTGCTATTTTTGATGGAATCTTTCTATCTAAGAACTTGGTCGTCTTTCCATTTGTTTGTAATCTTTTGTGACCTACAGAGAGAGGGTTTATATTTTTTCCCCATAAGTCTTGCATATTTGTTAAATTTATTTCTAGATAAATGAAGTCTTTCAGTATTCAACCTGATTGTTGTTGATACACATGAAGGTTATTACTTTCTGCACAGTAATTGTGTACTCTGCTACTCAACTGAATTTTTGTTTGTAGCAGTTTTTCAGTTGAGTTTTGTAAATTTTCTAGGCATACAATCATGCCATCTGCAAAAAGTGATAATTTTATCATCTCATTTCTAATTTTTCTATTGTTAATCTCTTTCTGTTGTCTATGTTGACTGGTATCTTAAGTCTAATGTTAATAATATTAGTGATGGAAAATATCTTCATCTTATTCTTGAATTTAGTGGGAGTGACTCTAGTTTCCCCCACTAAATATACTAGCTTTTGAACTGAGGTAATTATTT
Source organism: Pithecia hirsuta (assembly GCA_963573645.1). Lineage (NCBI taxonomy): Eukaryota > Metazoa > Chordata > Mammalia > Primates > Pitheciidae > Pithecia > Pithecia hirsuta. Next base: position 18,007 of record CAUYLZ010046987.1, read on the forward strand.
TTATCATACTAAGAAAGAATCTATTCTATCTCTTCGAGTGTTTTATAAGGAATAGTTTGATTTTTTTTTTTTTTTTTTGGTCAAATACCTTTTCAGGAGCTATAGAAAATACGTAATTTTTCCCCTTGGACCTACCAATAACATGAGGTACAACATCAGCTTTCCTAATATTGGACCCTTCTTATACAGGTTGAAGAATCCCTAATCTAAAAATCAGAAATCCTAACTGCTCAAAAATCTAAAACTTCTTGAGCACTGACATGGATTGTAAATTTGTGGATTAGGAGTGCTCAATTGGTAAAATGTAAATATTCCAAAATGAAAAAAAATTCTGAAATCATTAACACTTCCAGTTCCAAGCATTCCAGATGAGCAATACTTAATCTGTCTTCCTGGAATAAGCTCTTACTTGGTTAATTACTTATGAATGTGCTCTGCTGGATTATGTTTTCTAATATCTGTGCAGTTTTATCCCTGTAATATTTAGGACTTCTGCAGTGTTATTTATAAGTAAGAATAATCCACAGTTTTCTTTTTAATTTTTATAATCTTGTCAAGCAGGTATCAAGGTTCTACTCACTTTATAAAAATAATCTGAAAGTTTATTTTTTTAAACTCTCAAGAATAGTTTAAATAACATTAGAATTACCAGCTCCTTAAATGTTTGGTAAAATTCTATTGTAAAACTATCAGGGCCCATTGCTTTAAGTGTTAGTATAAGGTGCGGGAGAGTTCTGAAAAACTTTTTTTCCCTTCTATGGGAATAGGTTTTTTGGGAATATTCTATCTTTTCTAGGATCAGTTTTAATAAACAATATTTTCTTAGAAAGTCAATCTACTTCAAATCCAAGTTCAAAATATCTAGAAGAATTGAATGAAGTTATTCCTTATTACTTTAGTTTGCTTTGTTTCTTTGATTACAGGCATACCTTGTTTCATTGCATTTTGCTGTATTATTGGGAATATTCTATCTTTTCTAGGATCAGTTTTAATAAACAATATTTTCTTAGAAAGTCAATCTACTTCAAATCCAAGTTCAAAATATCTAGAAGAAATGAATGAAGTTACTCCTTATTACTTTAGTTTGCTTTGTTTCTTTGATTACAGGCATACTTTGTTTCATTGCATTTTGCTCTATTATGCATTGCAGACACTGCGTTTTGTTTTTGTTTTTTAAACAAACTGAACTTTGTGACAACACTGATCAAGCAAGTCTACTGGTCATTTTTCCAACAGCATGTGCTCACTGCTTGTCTGTGTCAGTTTGTTAATTCTCATAATGTTTCAAACTCTTAAATTATTATATCTGTTATGGTAATCTATGATCAATGATCTTTGATGTTACTATTTTAATATTTGGGGGGCACCATGAATCATGCCCATATAAGATGGCAAACTTAATAGATAAATGTTGTATGTGTTCTGACCACTTCACTGACTGGCCATTCTCTTGTCTCTGTCTCTCTCCCACTCATTGGGCTTCCCTAATCCCTAAGACACAACAATATTAAAATTAGGCCAATTAAGAATCCTCTATAAGTGTTCAAGTGAAAGGAAGAGTCTTATATCTCTCACTTTAAATCAAATGCTAGAAACGATTAAGCTTAGTGAGGAAGGTATGTTGAAAAGCCAAGATAAGCTGAAAGCTCGCTAGGCCTCTTGTGCCAGTTAGCCAAATTGTGAATGTAAAGGAAAAGTTCTTAAAGGAAAGTAAAAGTGCTATTCCACTGAACACATGAACGATAAGAAAATGAAACAGGCTTATTGTTGACATGTTGAAAATCTGAGTGGTCTGGATGGAAGATCAAATGAGCCATGACATTCCCTTAAGCCAAATACTAATCCAGAGCAAGGTCCTAGCTCTTTTCAGTTCTATGGAGTCAGAGAGACGTAAGGAACCTGCAGAAGAAAAATTTTAAGCTAGCAGACATTGGTTCATGAGGTTTAAGGAAAGAAGCCACTTCTATAACATAACAGTGCAAGGTGAAGCAGAAAGTGCTGATATAGAAGCTGTGATAAATTATCCAGAAGATGTTATAGCTAAGGTCATTGATGAAAGTGGCTACATTAAACAACAGATTTCCAAAGTAGATGAAATAACTTTCTATTGGAAGACAGTGCCATCTAGAATTTTTTTTTTTTTAACACAGAGATTTTTATGTTTTTATTTATTTTTATTTTTTGAAAGAAAGAAAAAGAAAAGAAAGAAAGAGCAAAAGAAAGAAAAAAAAAAAAATGAAAGAGACAAATAAAGAGGAAGAGAAAGAGGGAGAGAGAACAGGATTCTTGTTCTATTGCCCAGGCTAGAATGCAGTCTAAAAATGGGTATTAAAAACCTCTTTTATGCCAATAATTGTGCTTAACAATGGAGACAGGAAGGAATAAGGGATGAA
>CAUYLZ010046989.1:0-26246 GCA_963573645.1 Pithecia hirsuta
ATCTCCTGCAAGCTTAAGAAAAAAGCCAGGGATATAATGTTATCGTGGGACAGCATTTCTCAAGTGGTGTTTCAGGAGTACCAGCATCAGAATCATCCAAGGATTTTGTTAAGAATATTGATTCCCACTCCTAACTTTGGACCTACTGTCTGACCTGCCTGGACCCTCAGTGCTAAGACCCCAGGAATTAAGCCAATTGAGCCGAATGGACAGAATGTTCAGGCTTTACTGGAAAATCCCCGGGCGGACTGGACCCGTGCAGCAAGGAGGAGGGAGAGTCAGCAGTCACGCCCCGGTTTCCTTTGTTCTGCGATTTTTATAGGGGTAGGGGAACTGGGGGCGTGGAAGAGTTGATGCGGCAGGTGGCGATTGGTCAGTTTGACGGTCAGGCGGGAAGTCAGTGAAGAGCTGATGAGGCGGTCGGTGATTGGTTAGGTCGGTTGCTGGGCAGAAGGTAACTGGAGCTGGAGATGAGTCAGCCGGGGTTGTTTGTGCTGAGGCCAGGACGCCAGGCGGGGTGAGATAAGGGACTTTCTATGCAAAGGACGAAGGGCTTTTTCACATGGGGAAGCTAGATATTTCCCATGTGGCCGGGGCCTGGGTGGGAGCAAGAGGGGAATCCAAGTATCCTCCACCAGACAATAAGCCAATAGAGCTTCTGTGTGCAGTTTTGCTCCTAATGGCAGTTCCACCACTTATGAGCTCTGCAACCTTGGGAATGATGCCTAAACCCTTTCTTTCTCAGTTCTATCTGTAAAATGAATATAAGACAAGTTCCTGCCGCATGTAGCGGTTGTGAGGATTAAATGAGTTAATATATAAATCACTTAGAATAGTGTTTATCAGTTTTATATTATGAAGGGCAATATCAGTTGTTTTTATAAAACTGTATTTGGTAAATGAAGAGGCTCTAATTAAGACAACAGCCTTCTGTTAAGTAAGTACGTTGTTAGGCTGAGGATAGAAGTGTAAACCCAAGAATGGCTTATGACCTTTGTGACTGTTTATTGATTTTAGTGAATTCTTAGACTTCAGGCATTTTCTGTTTTTAAACACTTTCACAAAAATAAAAGTAATCCGTTGAACATTTGCATAGCACATTTCCCTTTGCAAGATGCTTTACATATCATTTGGTAACTTTATTCCATGAGAAAATATTAAGCCCTTACTATATGCTGAGCTCCAGGAGCACATGCTCTGACCAAGGAAGGCAGACAGGAAAGAGCTTTCCTGTAGAAAGTGCGATCTGGGCTGAGATCTGAAGGTAGGGTAGGTAGGAGCTGACAAGGACTTGGAGGATGCAAAAGAGAAGGCATTCCAAGCAGAAAGAGTTTGTCCTGCTGAAAGTGCAGAGATGTAGGAGAACCTGGGGGAGATTAGAGAAGGTGCCAGTAATCCAGTACGTCTGGAGAGAAGTGTCAGAGAGTGAGGTGTGGCTGTTGGTATGAGGATTTAGAAGCAAGAAAGGAGCATGAAGAAATAAGCAGAGGAGATCTCATGGAGGGCATGTCCAACATGTGGAGGAGTCTAACTAATATCCCATCCTAGATTACAGTAATCCTTTGCATATTTCGATATAGCTAAAGGCAAATAATTTGAATATTTAGAGCATTAAAAATATAAATATTTAAGGTGATGGACATCTAATTACTCTGATTTGATCTTTACAAATTATAAGGATGCATTAAATTATCATGAGTACCCTCCAAAAATATCCTCTCCATAATGGGCACCATGGCAGCATTTCTAACAGGGGAATCAGATGTGATCAAATTAAAGTCTTAGAATTATCACTCTGATCACAGTGAGGAGGAAGAATTTGCAAGAAGCAAATATATAGACAGGGAGAATAGTCAGTTCCACGGCTGTTGTTCTAATCCAGATGAGAGTTGAAGAGGATTTGATATCAGGGAGGAGCTGAGGTCATGGAGAAAATGGGACAGAATTCTGACACGGATATTCCCATGGTAAGCAAAAGTCCATGTGTCAGCACTTGGTGGAGCAATAAGGAAGTTTTGGCTCTGAATGGCTCCGGCTTACAGGGCTCACGCAGCTACTTAGCAATAGAGGGAGAATGTGCACCCCTGTTCTGAGAATGTTTAACTCTATCTGTTTTCTTGACATGCTAAGATAACTCTATGCCACAGGACTCCCTTGATGGCGGGGGCTAAGATCAGTCATCTCTGAAGCCCCACATAGCACCTGGCAAATATATATATGGAGGGAGGAAGGGAGAGAGAGAGAGAGAGAGAGAGAGAGAGAGAGAGAGAGAGCTTGAGAGAGAGAGAGACAGGTTCTTGCTCTGTCACCAGGCTGGAGTGCAGTGGTGCTATCTTGGCTCACTGCAGCCTTGACCTCTTAGGACCAAACAATTCAAACAATTCTTGTGCCTCTGTCTCCCGAGTAGCTGGGATTACAGGTGCACACAACCACACATGGCTAATTTTTTTTTTTTTTTTTTGTATTTTTAGTAGAGACAGGGTTTTGTCATGTTGGCCAGGCTGGTCTCGGACTCCTGGGCTTAAGTGATCCATCCACCTTGCCTCCCAAAGTGCTGATATTATAGATGTGAGCCACTGTGCCTGGCATACTTGGCATATTTTGTCCATAGTACATGTTTAATAAATGTAAACTAGAAATACAGGCAAATCCTATTTGCAGCTTCCTAACTTGCTTCCATTCTACATGTCTCAGGGACCACTGGCATCATGGCAGAGATGAACCTCACCTTGGTGACTGAGTTCTTCCTCATTGCATTCACTGAATATCCTGAATGGGCACTCCCTCTCTTCCTCTTGTTTTTATTTATGTATCTCATCACCTTGTTGGGGAACTTAGGGATGATTATTCTGATCCGCATGGATCGCCGGCTCCACACCCCAATGTACTTCCTTCTGAGTCATTCCTCTTTCATGGACATCTGCTACTCATCTGCCACTGTGCCTCAGATGCTGGCCATGCTGCTGGAGCATGGGGCAGCTTTATCTTCCACACGCTGTGCTGCTCAGTTCTTCCTGTTCACCTTCTTTGGTTCCATCGACTGCTACCTCTTGGCCCTCATGGCCTATGACCGCTATTTGGCTGTGTGCCAGCCCCTGCTTTATGTCACCATCATGACACAGCAAGTGCGCTTGAGTCTTGTGGCTGGGGCTTATGTTGCTGGTCACTTCAGTCCCTTGGTGCGGACAGTCTCGGCCTTCACTCTCTCCTTCTGTGGAGCCAATGAGATTGACTTTATTTTCTGTGACCTCCCTCCTCTGTTAAAGCTGACCTGTCGGGAGAGCTACACTCAGGAATTGGTGATTGTTGTGTTTGCCATTTTTGTCATCCCTGCGTCCATGGTGGTGATCTTGGCGTCCTACCTGTTTATCAGCGTGGCCATCGTGAGGATGCCCTCTGCCGGAAGCCGGGCCAAGACCTTCTCCACCTGCACCGCCCACCTCACTGCTGTGTCACTCTTCTTTGGTACTCTCATCTTCATGTACCTCAGAGGTAACTCGGGCCAATCTTCAGAGAAGAATCAGGTAGTGTCTGTGTTTTACACAGGGGTCATCCCCATGTTAAATCCCCTCATCTACAGCCTAAGGAACAAGGAAGTGAAGGAGGCCCTGATAAAATTTCTTAATAGAGTCAAGTTGTCCTAACCATCTCCAAACTTGGAAAATCCCAAGAACCACCTACTCTGTAGTGTCAGCGTTCTGGATGCTCATTATTTATAGCATGCTCTATGTTGAAATGAATATATTATGGTACAAGGTGTAAAAAAGAACCAGAACTTTTGCAGGGAAAGGAAGAAAGACAAGGAAAAGTCAGTCTGAAAAGAGATTGGAGTGGGAGTCTTGACTCCCAGGACAAGTGACAAAAGGATTTGAAATAAAATCCTGTGAAATTAAATCCAAATATGGCGCACCTCACCTGTCTGTGATTATAACATTAGTTTTTTTAAAGAAAAATTTTAATGAAAGATTTTCAGTACATAGAAATGTTAAAAATAATGTATAATAAATTTCCTATACTCAGTACTAAGATTGTGTAATTGCTAATATTTGCTATCTTTACTTGGTTACATAGATGTAGTCTATCCATGAGTTTATTCATCAATCAATTCACTCATCAAATCACCTTTTCTCGACATTTCAAGGTGAGTTACAGACATCAGCATTAGTACCCTTTACGTCTATGAACTTTGGAATTATATCATCAATTAGGATTCAATATTTAGATTACATTTATTTATTTATTATTTATTTATTTATTTTATTTTAAGACTAGTCAAGTGCAGTAGTGAGAAGGGGGGAAAGAGTAGAACAAGGAGTTTGATTTGTGAACAATCAATTGAGGTAACTCACTACCTTCAGACCAGCCTGGATTACATTTATTTTTAATGATCAAACTATGGTTGTTTGATGATCCAATTAGTAAAGCTGACCCTGCTCAAAATATTCCTTCATATACTGGTAGTAGTTCTCAAGAAGCCTTCATACAAAGTTCTAAACAATGCCTATAATAACATGTCTGTCAATTGCTATCACCTCTGGATATATGCTAAGTTTTTTTTTTTGTTGTTCTCTACCTATTACAGCTCTCTCGTGTCATATGGCATAACTAAAAATCCACTTGGCAAAGTTATACCATTCCCACTGCCCATAATGGTGTGTTCAGTGTCTGTATCATAGGTATTGACTCTCTGTGTTCTCAAAGCTTTTGCCCTGAGGGAGGCAGAACATTGCTGAATTCCACATGGGGACAGACAGGAGGGTGATCCTTGCCTATCCTGGGCCCCTGAGCTCTGCAACAGCTCAGCCTGCATCTAAAGCCTCACAAAATATGTCTATTCTTGACTTTTACTTCTCTAATTACAGAGGACTTGTCTCAATCAAAGGCACTGGAAGGCAACAGGCCCCATCAATTAATCTTTTCTTCATTTAAGCAAATTTTTATCCTGGAACTCAAGCTTCTTCTTTTCCTGTCTCCTGGATTATCAAAAACAAAACAAAACAAACCCCCTCCCAAAAAAACAACAACAACAAAAAACAAAAAACCCTGTATGTGAATGATATAAACAATTGTGGAAGGGGAAATGTGGAGAGAGGGGTGACAGTATCTTACAAACCTAGGCTGATTTAAACTCAGCCAGGCAAAAATGCTGTGACAAACATGGAATTTCAGTTATAGGACTTTAAATGGGAAGAAGCGGATATGTGAAACTTGGGAGATTCAGCATGCAAGTGGCTAAAGGATATTCAATAGAAGGTGGTTCATAGTAAAATAAAGCACATCTGAATCTTTAAAGACATTATATTTATTCTTTTTTTTTTGAGACATTATGTTTATTCTAGAAGACAGGATATTTAAAAATACATGTTGTAATTTTCACAAGAAATATTTTATCCCTTTAATAGTGTTTTGTCTGGTTGTTAAAACCCAGCTTAAAATGTATAGCTTCACTAAGGGGGATGATTAATAAATAGTGTATGTGTCAACTGTGTTACAGATGGTGAAAAAAATGTTAGGGAAATGTTAGAAAGCTTGAATCAGTTATGTGAAATTCCATCCTGGTTGAAAAAGACAATGTTGTGTCTATGTGAATAAGAACAGTATACTAAGGGGTTATTTGCTCTCTTAAATCTACCAGAAGTTGAGAAGTACATAATGAATGGAAAGGGGGTCCTAAGAATAAGTTGTCAGGTCGAAGAAAAAAATATAATGCCTCCTTCTGATTAAATTCTAAACAAGTATTTACAGATTTATGTTCAAGAAGGAAGGGCTAAATGAAAAGGCTGTAGGAACCGGTGGTTATGAAACCCCACATTGTATACGGAACATCATCTACTTCTTAGTCTGTAAGTAGAGCTCAGGAAAAGTTGAAAAATGCTTTGAATTTATGTATGGAAGGTGAGTAAGAGTTCAATTAGGAAATTTTTAAGAAAAGTTGACAATAGGGAAGTTACCTGATTGTAAATGGGTGTTAGTATTTCCTTACATTTTGCTACACCTTTTGTTAAATTCATTCAAACAAAAAAACCTATGATTCTTTTTGTTCAGTTGTTTTAATTCTGGAATGGAAATCCTACCATTTTTGACAACATGGATTAACCTAGACAACATTATGCTAAGTTAAATAAGCAAGTCACAGAAAGACAAATGGTGCATGATTTCACTTATATGAGGTATCTAAAAATATTAGGTTGGTGCAAAAGGAATTGCAGTTTTTGCCATTTCTTTCACTGGCAAAACTGCAATTCCTTTTGCACCAGCCTAAGTCAAGCTCATAGAAGCAGAGAGTTGTATGGTGATTGCCTTGGCTGGGGAGAGGAAGAAATAGGGAAATTGTTTGATCAGCATAAAGTTTCAGTTATGCAAGATGAATAAGTTCTGGAGATCTGTCATACAACATAATACCTATAGTTAACAATATATTGAATACTTTAAAATATGTTAAAAGAATAAATCTCATGCTAAGTAGTCTTACCACCAAAAGACCAATCATGCAACCAAACCAAAACCCACAAACCCAGAAAACAACAAAAAAGAAAACCCATAGAAGAACGTTAGAAAATTTTTGGAGATGATAGATATATGATATGCATATGTCCAAATGCATCAAAACATATATATTAAATAACTGTAATTTTTTGTATAGCAATTGTATCTCAACACAGCTTTAAAATATCTGCTTTTGGATATACCTGTTTAAGGGAAATCCGGGCTACTCAAACCAGGAAACACCATCTACTGGGATGTTTTGGATGTGGCTATAGTACTTAAAAGGAGAATAACAAGGTCTTCCAAAGAGAAACCTTGGACATCCAGCTCATAAGGTAATAGCAATGGTAGCACCCACCTGCATCCTGCCTGGTCTCATACCACGCACTCAGCCGGGGTCCTCCCATTACCTTTCTCAAGTGTCTGCTAACACATGGTGCCCTTCAAGGAGAACTCTACTATCAGGAGCCAGGTCCTCAGGAGCTGTCAAAGAAGGGACTTGTGGTGGCATGACCTTTCTAGTGGACCTCAGGAGACCCTCCCACCCTTTTCTTCCCCAAATATGAATGAGGTATTCTGGGGACCACACTACCTGATACAAGAAAGGGAGAGGAAAAGCCACAGCCCTTCCCTGGCAAGTGTGATTTGGCAGATATTACTTTATTTTGGTTGCAGTGGATATGAGCAATATGGTATGATTTTTGAGCAGCCGAGAATGGGCTTGAGTCCATCCTAAATCACTATTCTTTGTTTCCATTTCCTTTGCTTTAAATTTGTCTGCTTGGCCTTTTCTTGGAGACTTTAGGATATGATAGAAAGTGTTGGGTGATGACAGTCTCTGATCAGTTGTGTGTCCTTCCATAAAACAATTTCCTTGTTCTGTATCTTAATTTCTCCATATGATAAAATGAAGGAGCAGGTTGATTAAGAGAATTCTGAGTCCCTCTGTGGTCTCAGATTCTTTCTGTCTAAGATTTAAACCTGTTAAATTTTAAATTATTTGAGAAGAGATCTCACATTAGGCATTGCCAGTCATCTTCTTCAGAAGGAAAATGTCTGACAGCTGTCTCAGAGCATGGGTTAGGATGGAGAGAGCACTTGAGAAGTGGTGGCCAGAGACAAACTTTCTGCATCTTACATTGGCCCTAGACATCAGACTTAAGCTTAAAATAATTATCAAGCTGCCATTGTCTTCCCAATGCCTTGTTCATGGCAGATAGAATGTAAACAGAAACTGTTTGGATTCCAGTGGCTGACATGCTTTTCACTCTGCCACCTCTTGCCTCCCTCAGCCACTGCTCAGCCAACAGCTCTGTGGGGTTCCCTGAAGCACAGGTGCAGTGGAAATTTCTCTGATTCTTCTCACCTTTGTGTGGTAAAAATCTATTCTTTTGTGTTTCCAGAACAGCATGCTCTCTTACCTAGGAAATGCTCCATTCTTTACTCTAACCATATGTCACAAAAGTACTCCATCTTCCTGTAGATCCCATCTTCCTGGTCTTCACTGACTGGCAACTGATTGACATTGGGCCAATCCTGGTACCCCATTCTTTGGCCACATAACATCTGGGTTCTTTCTTGGGTTTTTTTAAAAGTTGGAACCGAAAAACGTGATTTTCATCTTCTTTGTGGCAAAAAAGCTAGAACATGTGAAGAGTAGAAACAACCATGGGTATTTTTTTAAATTCCACTTTGTTGAAGGAAAGAATGCTGATAGAAACAATCATAGACAACAGAGAAATTCTTGGGATCATGGGAGTTGCTGGTCACAGTTGTGCCTGTGACCTGTGACTTAGCTGCATCCCTGCCTGCTCTCTTGCTGGGTTTGAGAATCTTGCAGTGAATTCATTTACGGGTTCAAGCCATGTTAGCTTCTGGGCTTCTGCCACTTACATCTAAGAAATTCTCATTAAGAAACCCAGGGACTGTAAGTCATTCTTCCTTTGGAATTTCATTCTCCACATCTGTAAAATGAGAAGGTTCACTGGATTCCAAAGTTCCTTTTGGCTTCATCACTCTGGAAAATTCAGACATGAAGGCTCTGAAAACACCTGGAGAAACCTTATAAGGGAAGCAGTGGAAGACACTTATATCAGGATTGCACACCTCTGAGAGGATTTGGAAGAAGCACAAATATGCACAGGACTAAATTAAGATGAATGCGCTTGATTATTTGGTCATCTTTATTTGAGGACTTGTCTACATGTAAGAGCAATAAGGGACCACTGAGTAAAGTGCTGATTAACCAGTTTGGCATTAAAAAGTCACAGACTGAGAATCAAATTAACTACTGATGTAATCATTAAACATCTTCCTATTTGGAAGCCTCAGTCCGTTCATCTGTGAATTGAAAAGCCTGGGTTATTTGACCTCTAATGTCCCCTTCAGTTCCAGCATCTTATGAGAGCCTAAAAAAAATTCCGCAGTTCTACAATATGTAAAGTGAGGGCAGGGATACCAATGATGAATTGAGAGGGGAACATTTGCAATAGGATAAGTCCTTCCAAAGTCCTTCTAAAGCAAATTTATAGGCACTAGGCATTCCTCAGCCCTGAATTGGCATGAGATCCACCCATGTCTGGATGGAAGGAAGGTAGTGAAGATGAATTTCAGGTCAAGAGCTGAAGATATGTTCTCCTTAAATACTTCCTAGTACCTCCTCCAGGCCACGACTCATGACTTCTTGGCTATGAGAAACAAAGTAGTTCAATAGAAGATCTTTTTGGAAGAAGAGACAATTATCCCTTGAAATAAAGTCATCTAGTCATAGCTGATCCAATCAGCTATGGCTAGAAAGGTGAGGCCAGCCCTTCACCAGTGGGCATAGTGATACTTCATAGAAGGAGTGAGGGCCTGCCTGATCAAGTGCCCCAAGAATTTCCTACCATGATCTATTCACTTTGAGACTTAAGTCTCCTCTGTCAGCTGAGTTTTCTTCTTTCTAAAAAGCTAGAAAGAAAATATAGACATAAAAGGAAGAACCCCTCAATTATTCCCAAACATGGAGTTCAGAGACATCTTCATGAGAGTTTGCAATATACTATAGAAATTAAGAGTGTGCCTTCTGGAGACACAGCACTTGGGTTAAGCCCTAGCTCTGCCACTTACTGTGGGATTATTGGTGGTGCACTTCAACAATCTATGACTAAATCTTCTCTTCTCCTTAAAATGATGATAATAATAATAATACCTAGTTCATAGAATTATTTTGTGGATTAAATGAGTCTATCTAATCTGTCTTTTTTCTATCAATCATCTACCTATTATCTATCATCTATTTATCATATATCATCTATCTACCTAATCATCTATGTATCTATTATCTATCAATTATATCTATCATCTGATTTATCATCATCTATCATCTGTTAGAATAGTCTTTGCTGTTGGATTTTTCTATTAGATTTTCCTTTCCAAATTCTGGTCTTAGAAAAAAAACTCTAAACTTCTTTTATGTTAATTTTATAGGCGCTAATCTCATGGTATATGAAATTTTTGTCTGTACTCTGAGGTTCATTTTGCTTCTCTTCTGGGACTGGCCAAATGGTGACTGAATCATCTTAATAATCATTCTGATAGTGTTTTTTTTTAAAATAAAATTTTTAAATTGACAAATAATAATTGTGTTTATATATTTATAAGGTATAATGTAGTGTTTTAGTCCATGTATACATTATAGAATGATTTAATCAAGCCATTTAAACTGGTTGTTTTAAATTTGACTATGGCTTCCTGAAAGCAGGATATGATGGCCTCACAGTCTATTTCATATGGGGTAGGAATGAGGGGGTTGCTATAATTATAAAGTAGAACTGCAGGGACTCAGCCATTGGATCCACTTCACAATCAAAGAGGGAGGCATTCTTTAAAGGGCAAGGTGGTTTTCTCTTCCCTTGTTCCTGAGGGATCCATCTGGAAGGATGCTGCTCCCCCAGACTGCCTCCTAATTCTTTTCCTGATTGCTCTTGGGGGAGCCAGTCAGAGACTTCAAGGAGCCAGATCCTGAAATGAGTCATCAGGAGATGCTGTTTCTTGGAACAATTACTACTTTACTGTTTGGCATTTGGACAGTTTCTGAGCCTCTTTAGAGCCACACTGCCTAAGGAGCATCCTTCCCTTATAACTCTAGTTCTGTAGGATGCTAATGAAAAAGAGGTTCTGTGCTCAAATTCTTTTGGGAAATGGTGGGTGAGGAAAAAGTTGATAAGGTTTCTTTTTTATTTTTATTTTTCTTTAACTTTTATTTTAAGTTGAGGTTTGTTACAAAGGTAAACTTGTATCATGGGGGTTTGTTGTACATATTATTTCATCACCTAGGTATTAAGCCTAATGGCTAATAACCCGTTAGTTATTTTTCCTGATCCTCTTCCGCCTCCCACCTTCCACCCTCTGATAGGCCCCTGTGAGTGTTGGTCCCCTCTATGTGTTCATGTTTTCTCATCATTTAGCTCCCACTTATAAGTGAGAACATGTGGTATTTGTTTTTCTGTTCCTGCGTTAGTTTGACAAGGTTTCTTAATTATAGGACTTTATAGATCCTTTAATATGCTAATATGTAATGTGATTTTCCATGTGAAGAATATAGTATGCAGTGGTCTCCAGATTTGTGAGAACAGTGAACCTATTTTTCTCCCTGGAATATCTACCTATGACACCTGGGGAAAGGTAATGCCTTCAAAGTAGAAGCCTCCGGTATGGTTCTCAAACTTGCTACATGTTATAATCACCAGGGAATTTACGAAAAATTACTGGTGTTCGGCTCCTGCACTCAGGCATTCTGATTCAATTGTTAAGGGGGATAATTTGGGCCTCAGGAATTGCTTCTCAGGTGATTCTAATGTGCAGTGAAGTTTGAGAACCACTGCCCTGGGGTCCTTTTGTCGAGTGCCATATTCCAGATAGGCTCAGTCAACTGAGCACTCACCTGGTCCAACTCATTGTTTTGCCACCAGGAAGCTCCACAATCCTCTCTGTATCTAGGTTTTTAAAATTTATAAGACAGGGAAACATCATATTCACCCTATCTCAGGTCTTCTATGAGGAAGAAAGTCACTGACAGGACTTGGGAGTAATCATGCTTTTCAAGAACATGTCTTTATTATTTTACTTTAGTTTATAGCAGGACACACAGAGGGATAAGCAGGCCTAGAGCTCCCAATCACAAGGCATTGTTGCCACAAGTTTTGGAGATTAATTGTATCAAAATCCCCTGGGATGCCTGCTCAAAATGTAGATACTGCTCCCATGGCAGATGTACTGCATCTGCATCAATCTATGGAGGTGGGCCACTACTATTCACATTTTAAACAAATTCTCTGGCTAAATTCTTATGCACTCTGAAGTTTGAGAACTAGTGTTGTGGTAGAGGAGTTGGTCACTATCAAGAATTTGCTCAGCATGCCTGGTGAAAGTCTGTTCGCAACCTGCCCACACCGGCCTCTCCAACATTTCATCTTATGACTCCCCACCTGCACCATTCTCTGCTTCTGCCAAATGGTGAACTTTTGAAGTCACCAATTACAGCATATTTTGGCAATGGGGAGAAAAAGCTTATGCTTACAAAAATCTACTTTGGGATCAGTTCATAGGTGGCTAGGGTGGCACTGTGTGAAACCCCTGACGAAACTGTCAACTGAAATATAGGAAACCTTCAAAGAAGTGCATATCTTTTTGCATAAGGCAGGAAGAAGGCAAGACTAGGAACCAGCTCCATCAGACCTTGCTGAGGGATGGGACTTTGGAAGTTTGAAATTAAAGAGAGACTTTCGAAGATATTAATTAGACACCTTGTTAGGAAGTCATATGAAGATACATCACCTCCCCCTGGAGAGTCACCTCAGGAACCAATTAAGATATGATGCTGGGACAGCGAATATAAGAAGCATATCAGCAAGGTTTCATGCTAGATGGGAAGCTCAGGGAGAAAGGTTGGTCCCCTATCCTTGTATTTCTAAGTAAATCTACAAAAAATCTAGGGCAATGGTTGTGTCAGGGATATATTGTTTTGTCAAGGGATAGAGGAAAGAGAGAGACTCCTGGAAATGATAATAAGACACAAGTTTTGAAAGTGACCCCGTCTCACAAGGCTGCTATGATTATGGTCGTATGTACAATTTTGTTTCTGGAATGGGAACAAAGACAAGGAAACTGAAACCCAGAGAGGAAAAGTGACTTGCCCAGGGTCTTACATGCCATGTGGGTAAACTAGAAGCCAGATGTCCTTTGGATTGGCAGGTGAAGGTCAGAAAACACACTATACAAAAGAGGAGGGCATTAGCAAAGTAGAATTCAGGTGAGGACAGTTTGTGCCCAGCTCAAGGCTTTCAGATCTAATTTATTTTCTTTGTTGTTCTCCTTAATGGGTCAGCTCAGTATTGGTCTGGCTGCAGGTACATCAGGTATTCAAACACTATCGAAGGCCTCCTTTAAAGCCCTGTTCTATCGCTTCTTGGTCTTTTGGCTAAGATCAATTGTACAGCCCTGTTCTAAAACTGTTCCAAGGACCCCCAAATTTATTAACCCAATTTCCTCTAACAGCACTCAGGCAACACCAGACTACAAAAATATTTCTGCTTTCAATTCTGGATGCTGTTTATTTTCAAGCTACTGTTTTTATTAGGGGCTTTGAAAACTTATGGAGCTTTGTTAGGTGCCTGAAAAAAACTTATGTTTGCTTTTTTGATTTCAAGGTTAATGCTTGAGTGTGTGTTTATGTGTGTGTATGCATACCCTTAATAAGCTAGCCAACTCTAATTAGGATAACAGCTGTTCATTAAACTTGTATGTTGTTAGACTGAGAATAGTAATACTCCTACAAGCAGAGCCCATTGCTGATTGCTGATAGATTTTTTGTTCATATGCTTTTGTTGAGAGAATATAAATTTTCCTTCCTTAAAACATTCATTTAAAAATTTAAATAGCCGCCTTATATATGTGGAGTGCTTTTAGCTTTCCAATGTGCTTTTGCATCTGTTTTAATCTATGCATTAACCTTATCTCATGAGCAGGGCAAGCATTATGATCCCCTTTTTGCAGAGGAGGAAATAATTGAGGTTCAGAGAGGTTAAGTGCCTTGTGTAAGATCAAACAGCTAATTGGGGACAAAGCTGCAAATACGAGAGCTGACTTGTAAGTCAGGGAATCACTTGCTCTCTGTTCTTTCTATAATAGAAGCATTCATCACTTTTTATCTTACATTATAGTGAGCTCTATAACTATATCTATCTTTGACTGCAAAGTTTGTTGAAGTTGAGTGCCTACATGTAAGACACTCGATTTAAAGCTTTTGTTACTTGAAATCATTTGAATTCCTCTTGAGGGGTCTCCTCTTCTGGGTCTTGTCTTAGCCCTTGCAGGTGAACCACTGGACAGATGGCTGAAAGGAATTACACCGTAGTGACAGAGTTCTTCCTTACTGCATTTACTGAGTATCCTGAGTGGAGGCTTCCTCTTTTCCTCATATTTTTGAGTTTCTATCTTGCCACTGTGTTAGGGAACACAGGCATGATCATCCTGATCCGTGGAGATCGTCGGCTCCACACTCCAATGTACTTCTTCCTCAGCCACCTTTCCTTGGTGGACATCTGCTACTCATCCGCCATCATCCCTCAGATGCTGGCTGTGCTGTGGGAGCACGGCACAGTCATCTCCCAGGCTCGCTGTGCAGCTCAATTCTTCCTCTTCACCTTCTTTGCCTCCATTGACTGCTACCTCCTGGCCATCATGTCCTATGACCGCTATGCAGCTGTGTGCCAGCCCCTGCTTTATGTCACCATCATGACCGAGAAGGTCCACTGGGGCTTAGTCACTGGGGCTTATGTTGCTGGTTTCTTCAGTGCCTTTGTTCGAACGGTCACAGCCTTCACTCTCTCCTTTTGTGGAAACAATGAGATCAATTTCATTTTCTGTGACCTCCCTCCTCTATTAAAACTCTCTTGTGGGGACAGCTACACTCAGGAAGTGGTGATTATTGTGTTTGCTGTTTTCGTCATGCCTGTCTGTATCTTGGTGATCTTGGTGTCCTACCTGTTTATCATCATGGCCATCCTGCAGATCCGCTCTGCTGGAGGCCGGGCCAAGACCTTTTCCACCTGCACCTCCCACCTCACTGCTGTTGCTCTTTTCTTTGGCACCCTCATCTTCATGTACCTGCGAGACAACATGGGCCAGTCCTTGGAGGGAGACCGAGTGGTGTCTGTGCTCTACACGGTGGTGGCCCCAGTGCTGAATCCCCTCATCTACAGCCTGAGAAACAAAGAGGTAAAGGAGGCTGTTAGGAAAGCCCTGAGCAGATCAAAGGCTGCTAGAAGACCCTAAATGGACCCTTGTGAAATATTCCTTAGTTTCCCCATCTTTTCTGTCTTTTCTCAATAGCACCTTCTGGAGAGGCTTTCCTAGACAACCCTACGTAAAATCACACCTGAACTCTCCACCTCCACTTTCTGATTTATTATTCTATGTAATACTTACCACCATCTGACATATTAGATGTTTTATGTGTTTGACATTGTCTAATGCTCACAACTGGAAAGTAAGCAACATCAGAGCAAGTATTTTTTATCTGAGCTGCATTTCTATTTGCCCAGTTCCTAGCAAAGCACCTAGCATGTGAAACACACTCAATAAATATTTGTTGAGTGAATGAATCTCAGGTTCTAGTGTCTAATTGTAAGTTGTAACTTCTTCAGTCATCAGTTTTCTCATCTGTCAAGTAGGTTTGTCTACCTTATAGGGCTATGGTTTTGAGGATCCAATACATAAATGAACAAGGATCATATCTGTATTATTCACTAGTATCTGCAGAATCCAATGTATTGCCTGGCATGACAAATACTTGATAAGTAAAGCAAGAATATTTGGAAAATTGCAAAGCAGTCCACAAATACAATTACGGTTTTGATCCAAAGGGATTTTCCAAATCTCATCTTTTATACATTTGTTCTTTTTTGTGTCTTCTTAATTGTTTCTATGGTTTTTGAATAACAGTAAGTAAAATTGTAATAATAATAGTAGCAAGTTACTCTTATTAGGCATTATTACCTTCAAGGGCTTACAGTAAGTTTGCTATAGGAATTACTTGATTTAATTTACAGGACATTCTTATGAGTCAGGTTCTATTATTAGCTCTGGTTTATAGGGAGGTGAGGCACTTGAGGCTTAGCGATACTAAGTAATATTCTCAAGGTTGGCAAGCAAGTGGTTGGGTGGGGCTTCCACCTAGTTAGACCTGAGATCCTATCTAACATGCACACTGTTACTAGCTGCAATCTATTGCCCACTCTGTATAATCACTCAACCGGAATTTATTGTTATTGCACTTTCTTTTTCCTTTTATCTGGTGAAGAATAGTTAAAGTCCAATCTGTGGGTATAGACAGCAGTCAACAACATTCATTTTACAGCCCCTGTGTGCTAGTATTGTATCATGTGACAAAGTGTGTGTGCGTGTGTATGTGTGTGTAGTTGTACATGATAAAGTGAAGTGTGTAGATTAAACAGCAACTTCTGAATTCAGGGAATATTTGCTTTAAGAAAATACAATATTTTAGAAAACAGTTGGCTGGGCATGTTTAGGAAAAGGCATAGGGAAAAAATTAGCACCTGTGACCAAGAGATTTGGGATCATATATCAGCTCTTGTAGAAATCATTTAGAAACCACAGATTGGGGTGAAGCAGTGCTACAGAATGCCTCTTGAGGATCATTTTCCAAATATGAACTGTCATGCAAATATTTTCATAGCACATCAACATCTGTGATAGGTGTTAGACATATTTGTGTTGTGGAAAGAACTCAGAACTTGGCACCAAAGTGTCCAGTCTGCCACTTCTTAGCAGTGTGGCTTCAGATTAATTAGTGCCTTTCAGCCTGCTTCTCCTCTGTGAAATAATACTGAGCACTTACTCTGGGACATGATTTACATATATCTCATTTATTCTCACAATAACTTGGTCTATTTGGAGAATTGGAAGTCATTGGGTAATGTTATAAACATTATTTAGTGTTATTAATTACTGTTAATAATTCATATTATTATGGTGCTTGCACAGTCTCCACAGCCTAGTGAATATCGATGGGCAGAGGGGCCAATAGCTGATCTATGGGCCTCTTTATTGCAGAACTGTCTGGAACAGTCCCTTCTGGGCCCAGATTAGCTCTAAATCTGGACATTTCCAGGAGTCAAGTTCTCAAACAATTTTTAAACTTAACCCTTAAGCTAATGCACACTTACCATATCCTAGGTACAATGCTAAAAGCTTTATATGAATCATTTATTTTAGCTCTCCCAACAATGTTAATGAAAAGCAATTTTTATTGACCCCATTTAGCAAAAGAAAAAAAAAAACCCTAAGATTCAGAGATATTATGTGACTTGACCAAGTTATGTAGCAAGAAAGTGGCAGGTAAGGGAGTTCTGCTCTCAGGTCTCTCTGACTCCAAAGTACATACTCTTATCTGATAACTACCCTTCTACACTCTTCTTTCTCCTTCTCTGAGACTGTAGTTCCTAGTTACAGTGTGCTTCAGAAGTATCTGAGTTTCAGTTGCGTTCTTGGTCTCTGTGTTTGGTAGGTGTGGGCCAAGGTGGGTGTGTTTGATGGACTGAAGTAATTGTGAAGTTCGTGGAACTCATTTTGGTCCTCTTGTAGGCCAATGAGGAGAGTGTGGGGGAATCTATAACTGCCTCAGAAAGAGCAGTATTACCTTCAAAGCTCTTCCAGAATATCTCTTGGCTCAGAGTGCTTCAATAAATAGCTAATCGGCTTAGTGCCTCCAAGCAGGCACTAACCTTCCCTTCAGTGATTACCCAAGGAATTCACTATTCCTTTCCAAACACTGATTATTGTTATTTCTTACCATTTATTAGCATTTACAAATATGGAATTGTATATATACACATATATACTTTATTTTTGTTATATCTATTATTATCAAAAGACATTCAAAAGATATATCTGAAACATATATATATACTTTATTATTTTTGTTATATCTATCATTATTATCAAAAGACATTATTCAAAAGATGTATCTGAAATACCTTCTAGTTTACTAAAACTTTAAAACATAATTTGAGATTTGACATGCAATATACTGTACATATTTAAAGTGTACAGTTTAATACGTTTTGACATGACTATACTCATGAAACCATCACCACAATCAAGATAATCAGCATGTGCATCACTTTTCAAGTTTCTTTGTGCCTATTTTGCTTTCTCCCATGTGCCCCTTCCCATTAATCCCCATCTGCACCCTCAGGCCACTACTGGTCTAATTTTTGTCCTATACATTAGTTTGAATTTTATATAAAGTTTGTGTTAACAGACTCATGTCTGACTTCTTCTACTTAGCATAATTATTTTGAGAATCATTAATATTGTTGTATATATAAATAATTAATTCCACATTATTGAGTATTATTATATTGTAAACCATGTTTGTTTATTCATTCATCTGTTTATGGGTATTTTAATTGTTTCCAGTTTTTGGCTATTATAAGCAAAGCTTGTAATTCATTAAAAACCTTTGTATAGATAAATACTTTCAGTTCTTTTAAGTAAATACCTAAGGGTGAAATGGTTGGAATACATGGTAGAAACATGTTTAATTTCTTAGGAAACAACCAAACTGTTTTCAAAGTGGTTGTATCACTTAACATTCCCACCAACAGTGCTAACAGTGCATGAAAGTTCCAGTTCTTCCAAATCCTCAGCAAAACTTTACATGGTCAGGCTTTTTAATTTTTGTAAATTGTGGTAAGAACAGATAACATGAGATTTACCCTTTTAATAAATCTTGAGTTTAGTATGGTATTGTTAACCATAAGTACAATGTTCTACAGCAAATCTCCAGAATTTATTCATCTTGCATAACTGGAACTTTATACTTATTAAACTCCAATTCCTTTTTCTTCCTGTCCCCTAGCCCCTGGCAACCATACTATTTTTGCTTTTATGAGTTTGAATATTTTAGATACTAAAAGTGAAATCATGTAGTATTCGTCTTTCTGTAACTAGCTTATTTCACTTAGCATAACATTTTCAAGGTTCATCTATGTAGTTGCGTATGGTAAGATTTCCTTCTTTTTAAAAGATGAACTATATTTTAATATATCTGTCATCCCTCAGTGTAAATGGGGGATTGGTTCCGGGACCTTCCACAAATAACCAGGTCTGCAGATGCTCAAGTCCCTGATATAAAATGATGTAATATTTGCACATAAACCTATGTACATCCTCTTGTATACTTTAAATGATCTCTAGATTACTTATAATCCCTAATACAATGTAAATACTATTTATAAGTGCTATTTAAACAGTTGTTATACTGTATTGTTTAAAAAGCAATCGGAAGAAAAAAGTCTATATACTTTCAATACAGACACAATTGTTTTTCAACTATTTTTATCCAAGGTTGGTTGATTCCATGACTGTGGAACCCACAGAGTCAGAGAGCCAACTGTACCATATTTTCTTTATCTCTTCATCTCTCAGTGGACATGTAGGTTATTTACACATCTCAGCTACTATGAATAATACTTCAATGATCATGGGAGTACACACACACATACACACACACACACACACACATACACACACATATATATATATTTCAGTTCTTTTGGATAAATACTCAGAAGTATTGGGTATTTATTGCTGGGTCACATGATAATTCTATCTTTAGTTTGTTGAGAAACCTTCAAACTGTTTCCCATAGCAGCTGCACCATCTTACGTTCCCGCAGCAGTGTACAAGTGTTCAAATTTCTCCATATTCTCACAAACATTTATTTTTTTAAAATAATAATAACCATCCTAATAGATGTGAGATGACATCTCATTGTGGTTTTGAATTGCATTCCCCTGTTGATAAGTGATGTTAAGCATCTTTTCATATACCTGTTGGCCATTTGTATATATATTTATTTTGGAGAAATATCTATTTAGATCTTTCTGAATAGAAACTTTTTAAATTTAAAAAATTTATTGAATAAAGATTGTATGTATATAGGTATATAATTTGACAACTTGATATATGTATTGTAATAATCATTACATTGTATCATGATTATCACAAACTCATAAACACATCCATCACCCATGCTGTATATTAAATCTCCAGAAATTGTTCATTTTATAACTGAAAATGTGTTCCCTTTGATCAATATATTATTTTCCTCTAACCCTAGCCACTGGAAACCACTGTTCTCTGCTTCTATGAGTTTGACTTTTTTAGATTCCACATATAATTGACATCATATAGTATTTGTCTTTCTGCATCTGGATTATTTAACTTAGCATAATGTCCTCCATATTCATCCATGTTGTCACAGATACTGATATTTTCTTCTTTTTTATAGTGATTAATAAATAATATTTCATTATATATGTAAACCACATTTTCTTTACCCATTCATCCATCTGTGGACACAAGTTTTTTCTAAATCTTTCCCATAGGGACTAATGCTGCAATTAACATGGGAGTGCAGCTATATCTTTGAGATACTGATTTCATTTTCTTTGGATAAGAACTCAGAAATAGAGTTGCTAGATCGTATACCAATTTACATTCCCACTAACAATGAATGTTTTATTTTTCTCAACAACCTCCCCCACACTTATCTTTGGACTTTTTGAGGATAGCCATCCTAACACGTGAAGAGATATTTCATTTTAGTTTTGATTTGCATTTCTCTGATGAATAGTGATGCTGAGCATCTTTTCACATACCTGTTGGCCATTTTTATGTCTTCTTTGGACAAATGTCTATTTAGATCTTTTCCCATCTTCTAATTCAAATACTTTTTTTCCTATTGAGTTGTATGAGTTCCTTGTATATTTTAGATACTAATCCCTTAACAGATATATGACTTGCAAATATCTTTTCCCATTCCATAGGTTGCCATTTCACTCTGTTGATTGTTTCCTTTGAAGAGAAGAAGTTTTTCTTAGTTTGATGTAGTCAAATTAATGTCTAGTTTTGCTTTTGTTGCCTGTGCATTTGGTGTCATTGCTAAGAAATTGTTACCAAGACCAAAATCATGAGCATTTTTGATTCATGTTGGGTTGATTTTTGCGTATAGTGCGTGATTAGCATCCAACTTCATTCTTTTGCATGTGGAAATCTGGTTTTCCCAAATGTTGACATGACTATAATTTCTTCACTGTGTATTCTTGGTGCACTTGTCAAATATTGGTTGATCATATTTGGGTTTATTTCTGGGCTCTCTGTTCAGTTCCATTTGTCTATGCATCTGTCTTTATGCTAGTACATTTGTATCTTGCAACCTTGCTAAACTCACTTAGTTTCAATAGCTTCTTTTGTTTATTCCTTTTGTTTTTGTACATACACAATTGTGTTGTCTGTGAATGAAAGCAGTTTTATCTCTTCCTTTCTCATTTGAGTGGTTTCATTTCTTTTTCTTGCCTTATTGCACTGGCTAGAACTTCCAATACAATGTTAAATGGAAATGAGGAGAATGTAACTTCTTATCCCATTGTTTATATTAGGGAAAAATCTCTCATATCCCCACCATTCCTTATGTAGATTTTTCCACAGATGATCTTTATCACATAAGGGAGTTCCCTTTGATTCCTCTTTTTCTTTTCATAGTATTTTTCTTTTTAAAATCAGGAATGAATTTAGGATTTTCTGCATCTACTGAGATGATAATGTAGTTTTATTTTTGTTTATTAATGTGATGGGTAGCATTTTTTGATTTTTGAATGTTAAACTATTCTTATAATTTGGGGATAAACTACACTTGGCTACAATATATTATTCTTTTTATTATCACGGTTAAGTAGAAGATGTTCCTGATCATTCTAGGGCGGTTATAAGTGTCACAGATGGTATTACCTAAAACTGTATGCCAATTTTAAAAGAGGTTTGTAGTTCTGAGTCATTTACAATCCTCTGTTAAAAGGAGAATATATATAGAGGGACATATGCAAGTATAAGGAAGACAGAGGCAAAAAAGAAATTTGAAATTTTTTCATCTTCTGAAAAATCTGTTCTGAAGGAGATAGTTTCATTTTGATTTAGATGCTGAGGATTCAGGACTGCTTGAGAGATAGCTAGGGATGATAGCTGCCTGGGTTGAAGAAAGCAGATCAGAAAGTATGATTTCAGGAGTAATGGTTTGGCTCCTATGGTATTTGAAATAGTTGCTCCTTCTTTTTTCTTGGACAAATTTTCACACTCTTCCTTTGTCTTCTTGACTACTCCTTTATTCTGTTTCTTAAATATTAGAATCCACCCGGGCTTTGTCATAGACCTTGCTTTCTTTCTGTAATCACTCCTTAGGTAATTTCACCAAGTCCTATGACTTTAAATATTTATTTTATTTAAATAAAATAAAATTCTTTACCATGGCCTACAACACTCAGCCTGGATGAGTTTCTGATTACTTCCATGACTATATCTTCTTCCACTCTCCCAACTCACTCTGCCCTAGCCTTATTCACTTACTGTCCATGGAGTATGCCAAACCTGTTCTCATATAAGGATTTTAAATCTGCTATTCCCTTTTCTTGGAATGTGTCCCCACATCTCATGGCTCACTCCGTTATTCTATTCAGTTCTCTGCTCAAATAGCTAAGAGAGTCCTTCCCCAAGGCCTAAACTTCCTTTGCTATAATAAGCCACTCTCTGTGTCATTGTCCTCATACCTGCTTAACATCTCATTCAAGTCCTTCTTACCACCTCATATTATATCAGTGATGTATTTATTTATATGTTCATTATCTGTCCTATGCACTATAAAGTAAGAGTGAAGGAAGCAACAGCACTGCCTCATTTCCTTTTGACTCTCAATAGGTACTAAAAAAAATTCTAGTGATAAGTATTTGCTGACTCTTCATAGATGAGGTTTTACAAGTTATTCCTAGCCAATCTATAGATATTTTTGGTGTTTCTAGGCAGTCCTCTTGCATTTGTGTTCGCTACAATGAGATGGCACAGGTTTCTGTTGATTTATTCATAAAACCACAAATTGGCTTTTCTCAGGTACAGCTAACACAAAAGGACAAGAATAGTGTAAAATTCAGTTGACTGTGCTTTGCACAAAATCCTTATGCTTTCTTAATCTGATGAAATTAATTATTGACCAAACATTGTCTTCACTTATCAAGTCTTAAAAATCATGTTAAGTTAATTTTTCTCTTTAGGCTTAGAGTGCATTGAGGTCATGGACTGTGAATTATTCATTCTTTTAGTCCCAGATTCAGATCCTGGCAAATAGAAAGTTTAGAAAGTTCTCAATAGATGTTTGTTGAAAATGACAAATTGGAGAATGATTCAGGGAAATACAAGTATCTAGGTATAGATTTAAGCATTTCCTCTGCAAAGACTCGTCCAGATTTTTATAAAAATTTGTGACTTTCTATTTTCTTACTCAATTCTGTTCTGTGTCCCAAATATAATCCTAATTCACTTTGTCAGGCAGACTCTCAATGTACATGCAAGTCTAAATCTGGCCAAATCAACTTTTCTGTTACTTGCTGCAAATGAAGCTCTATTTTCCAGCCTCCTGTGGAACCTACAAGCCAGAGATAAGAGGATTAGCACAGGCCAGCAGGGATGGGGACCAGTTTAGATCTAGTCACCTGCATTTAACCCTGATGGTCTTTATTCTATCAAATATGAATTAGATCTAACAAGAATAAAGGTTGTAGGGGAGTGGAATCACAGGTTCGCCCAACTAATGTTTATGTAACAGAAAATTCTGGTACCATGTTAAGCATGATGATTGAATAGGCAAGACAGTTCATATTCATTAAAAGTTAAAAAAGCTTTTCCCTCTGTCTATAAGGGCAGCCAATGTAAAATGTTAAAGCAACACAGAATGTAACATGAATCATTTTATCCCATGACCCAAGCAAAACCGCTGTTATGGTTACATATTACTGTGTAACAAACCACTCCACATGGTAGAAACTTAAAACATTAACAATCATTTTATGGTTGTCTTTCAGGTCCTAGGGTTTGACTGGGCTTAGCTAGGCAGTTTTCACTTGGGCTTTCATGTGCCTTGTGGTTGGGGCCGAGGCTGGAATCACCTGAAAGCTCACTCACTCACATGTTGGTGACTGGCTGGGGAGATTCAAAGACTATTGGGCCAGTGCATCTGGGACTCCTTGGACAACTCTCTTGATTCTGTGTGGTCTTTCCATATGGTCTCTCCAGCATGGTGGCTTCAGGGTAGTGGGACTTCTTCCATGGCAACTCAAAGCTCCAGAGGTCCATGTCCAGAGAGAGTAAGCCAGGTGGAAGTGTGTCTTAGTCTGTCTGGGATGTTATAACAAAATACCATGAACTGAGTGGCTTAAACAACACTTGCTTTTCACAGTTCTGGAGGCTGAAAGTTTGAGATGAACTGGATGGTCAGGTTCTGATGAGGCCCCTCTTCTGGTTGGAGACTGCAGATTTCTTGTTGTGTACTCCATGTGGCGGAAATAGAGAGTTCTCTGGGATCTCTTGTGTAAAGGCGCTAATAATTTATGAGGACTTCATCCTCATGACCTACTCATCTTTCAAAAGCCCCATCTCCTACTACCATCACTTTGGGGGTTAGGACTTCAACATATGAATTTTGTGGGGAAACAAGTATTTAATCCATAAAAAAGTAGAATTGGCTTTTCTAAGATAGTCTCATAAATCATGCAACAGTACTTTTGGGGTGCTCTATTTGTCAAATAAGTACTCAAAACCAAGCTCAACAGTGAGGGTTATGGGTTCCACCTCTTGATGGAGAAGTGGTAGGGTAGGTACTTCAAGAGCACGTGGGATGGAAATATTGTGGCCATTTTTGGGAAATATAATCTGCACAACCACTTGTATTTTATTGGCTCTCCTCTGAGGCATCTCTTTATGCAAATACTGTTTTACAAAAATGGGATTTTATGATACATGCTGTTATAAAACTTTCTGTCTTCATATTAGACCAATTGCAATATTACAGAAAAAAGAAACTGAAATTAGCAACATGGCTTGCCTTGCAGTGAATTAGGGGCAGAGTTGGGCCAGACTCCCTGTTCCTTCATTACAAATCTAGGACTCTTCCTACTGCTCCATATGGAATAATGGAGGCAGAGCTCTGTGATGTTCCATGTTGGAGTTATGGATGGAACAGGATGGAAACTGAGGTACTTGAGGAAGACTAGAACTGTTGAGAGGCTTATTTGGTAGCCCATACAAAAGCTGGTAGGTTTTACATTTACAATAAAAACTAAAAGGAAACATAAAAGTTTAAGAGATAGCAAGGAGAAAGGCAGGTGGCTGATTATACATTTAGTCATAAATAGGTTGGATGATTCTACATTTAGAGAAGAATGGAAGTCAGCTTAGGCTGGGAAAAAATAAACTTAATTTGGCAGGGCAGGTAGGTTGGAGTTAGAAGCCAGGGGAGTGGGTGGTTAAAGTATCACTTTGTTTTTAGTGTCTACTATATACTACATAGCTGTTCAGGACAGAGAACTATAACTGATACCTTTTATACATACACTCTGTGGTTTTCCATTGAAATAACTGAAGTCATCTGGAGTCATATTTCCTAAAATGTATTTGTACAACGCTAGTTCCATGAACAACTCTGTGATGAATCAGGTTCTGTATGATTGAAATAATTGAATTTCAATTATTTCAAGTTTAGTCTCGAGAAATGGTATTTACCATCTTACCCTTTTAGAGATTTACACGACACTGCAGGTTATGAGAAGTTTTCCAGTTAATACATTTTGCTTCACTTAACTCGGAGTTGCCCAAAATTATTTGACCATGGGAATCTTTATTGTTACAACCATTAAACATCTCACTGAATAGTAGCTTAACAAAACAAGCTTTGAGAAAAGCGGACCTAAACAAACATAAAGAAAGAAGTAGTAAAAACTCTCTTCAAAGCAACAAAAGCTAGACTGTAAGCACTACATGCACCTGTTATTGTCTAAATTATAAAAAAATTGTACCAAAGTTAGGAATAATATAGATTGTAATTAAGATGTATGTTTTAAAATTAATTTTTATTTTTTACACTTTTTTATTTATTAATACTTTTTTTGATACATTGTCTCTCATTTTTAGGGAACTTCTGTTATTTTGATATGTTCATATAGTGTGTAATGATCAAATTAGAGGATTGGGCTATCCATCACCTTAAACATTTATCTTTTCTTTATGCTGGGAACATTGGAATTTATCTCTTTCAGTTATCTTGAAATATACAATAGATTATTGTTTACTATAGTCCCCTCTAATGATTTATCAAATATTAGGTCTTATTTATTCCATCTAACTGTATTTTTGTATCGACTAAATAACCTCTATTCAACTCCATGTAACCTCTCTGCTCCTGGGCCCTGGTAACCACCAATCTACTCTCTAAGGATGTGTGTTACTCTTGTGACTTACCATGGTGGCTAAGGGTTTTGTTTCCAAGACAAGAGCTAAATGGAAAAGCTCCAACCCCTCAGAGGTTGGAATAGGAGACAGATATCTGCAAGCTCATCAAAAATTGAACCATCGCAACTGTGCCATATACTCTGGACTGAATCATTTTTTTGATTATGTGGATTGAAAGAATTTAGATGTCCAGGGCATCAAAGGGAAGAACTTTTTCTAACGATGAGCTTTCTCAGGGCACCTTTCATATCCTTATTCCTCAAGCTGTAAATGAAGGGGTTCATCATGGGTGTCACCACAGTGAATAGTACGGCACCAATCTTATCAGTGTCCTCAGGGTGAGCGGAGGAGGGAAAAAAGTA